>MU621121.1:0-101753 GCA_025399215.1 Globomyces pollinis-pini | reverse complement strand
AGTAGTCTCAACTGAAGATTCAACAATTTCAACAGTTTCGGTAGTTTCAACGACAACTTCAGTTTCTTCAGTGGTAGTAGTTTCAACGACAACTTCTTCAGTAGTTTCAACAACAACTTCAGTTTCTTCGGTAGTGGTAGTTTCAACGACAACTTCAGTCTCTTCGGTGGTTTCAACAGTGACTTCAGTTTCTTCAGTGGTGGTAGTTTCAACAACAACTTCAGTTTCTTCGGTAGTGGTAGTTTCAACAACAACTTCAGTTTCTTCGGTGGTTTCAACAGTAACTTCAGTTTCTTGAGTAGTTTCAACAACAGTTTCAACTACAACTTCCTTGTCAGATTCAACAGAAGTTTCAACTTCAATGTCTTCGCTTGATTCAATTTCAACTTCAACCACAGCATCTTCTGGAATACCTTCAACTTCAACATTGATTTCAGCTCCATCAGTAATGTTGTCCAATGTGGCTTCATAAACAACCTCGTCATCAGTAGATTTAGCAGGGACTACTTCAACAGTTTGATCAGCAGATTCAATGGTTTCTTCCACTTCTGGTAATGAAACAATTTTGATTGATTCAGAGATTTCGAATTCATTTTGATTGTCAGTGGTGGAATCAATAATTTCGACAGTATGTTCTTCTGTTAAATAGTTTTTGTCTTCAACTTCAGCTGCTCTTACTTCTATAGTTTCGGTTTCAGTCAATTCCACTGTTTCGTTTAATGTCTCTGAAGCTACTACGTATTCGACGGTCTGCTGTTCCGTGACTTCGACTATCTCATTTAGTTTAGTTTCTGATTGAACAAATTCTTCTGTTGTTGAAGTTTGGATGATTTCTGAAGGTTCGCTATTGGAGTGTTGTTCTTCATTGATCCAGACTGAAGTAATACCAACAGCGTTTGGAAGATTTCCCAAACTTTCTGGTTGATCTTTCATAATTCTTGTTACTTCAGAAATGCTTTGTTGAACATTGGCGACAGCATCTTCCACATTAATGATTGTTTTGACATTTTCAGTTAAAGTGTCAACTTGAGCTACAGCTGTTTCTACTAATGAAAGAGCAGCATGGACTTGGTCTAAGGCGGTATCAAAATCCATATTTTCAGAATCAGCAATTGCTTGTTCCATCTCGGCCAATTTAGTTTCAACGGAGATAACAGCGTTATCAATTTGAACTGAAGTTTCTGCATCAACAATCGCTTGTTCAACTTTTTCAACCATACGTTCTATTGTTCAGGAAGATAAAATTACCAAGTTCTGTTTGACTGTCTACTGAAGTTAAAATTTCAGCTGTGTCAACAGTTGTGTTCTCAACAATTACCACCTCTTCTTTAATTTCATTGGGCTGAATTTCTGGTTCTTCAACTTCAATTGGAGCATTTTCTTCAACAGTATCTGCGATATTTTCTGAAATAGAAGCAACAGGCTCTGGAGAAGAGTCAAGTTCTGCCACTACGACAGTTTCAGTAGCAATTGTCTCAACGTCAATTGGGGAATCGATAGGCTTATTGGAGATGTAGAATCCAGCATCTGATTCTTCTAATCCAAATTGAGCGGCTTGCTCAGCTGTTATTTGGGACTTATTAGCATTTACGGTTGCAACGATGGCGGATCTGACAAATGCAGATTTAAAAGATAATTCGGATCCCTAATGAAATTTAAAAAACGGTATGATTACAATTGGAATTGGACCTTCTACAGCAATTTTCATCGAACCAACAGATGGTAAGTTCAATTTACTTAATGTAGCCTAAAAATCAACCAAAATAAAAAGATTACTTTGTATCCAAATTTAAAATAATTTGACCAATCAGTTGTTGACTCGTCAACTTGGGACATTTTTCCAAAGCGTTTGAATGGGTGTGTATCATCTACATGAACCAATATAACATGAGCTGGAAGAAAAGCGGATTGTTCCACTGCAACAGCCATCTAAAATCAATACTAAACAAATGAATTACGACCAATTCTAAGCCAGACTCAGAAGAGGAAACCAAAAAATCAGGTAATTTCCCATAACGACTTTCAAACAAGTTGATTAAGGTTCTATGAGAGATAGATAAATCGGAGTGACTGTTATGGACAGTTACTTGCCCGAGTTCTACTGTAGCATTAAAATCCATAAAATTAATAAAGAAAGCATCCAAAGAATTCGGTAATACAACGACGCCACTACCGCTTCTTGGAACATCAAATGAAACAATAAAAAAAGCCAAAGTGGTAAAACAATTATCACGTTCTCCGTTCCTTTTTATTACTTGGTGACGCGCTGATCTATTAAGATAGAGAATTTTCATTATCTTTCATGAGATCATGCTATTTCATCCGTGTTACGTGATGACTCAAAAGTGTTACACATCACAGCACTAAATTGCTTTCACTCATGATTTATTTTCAGGTCGAATCACTGGAAATGCTATCACTTCACGGATTTTTCGCGTACCAGATAATAGCATACATAATCTATCTATACCAAGTCCCCAACCCACGGTAGGAGGTAAACCATACTCAAGCGCTGTTACAAATGTTGAATCTAAGCTTTGAGCCTCTTCATCCCCAGCTAGTTTGTCTTGTTGCTGGCTAATAAATCTCTTTCTCTGCTCTTCAGGATCGTTTAATTCAGAGTAAGCATTGATCAGTTCTTTTGTGGCAATTATAAGTTCAAACCTGTCAGTGAGTCCCTGGTGTTAATCCGCATTTTTCCGCTTACTGTTTCATTGCCCCCTTTTGCCAGTGGAGACATCACTACAGGATGACCAACTAGGAAAGTAGGTTGGATGCATCGTGGTTCGATAAATATTGATATAAGTTGATCCATTATTCTGGATAATGTTACGGGTGGGTTTATCTCAATGTGCCTTTCTTTACATATTTCTAACAGCTAAAGAGTTATCCAAAAAAAACTATACTCTGGGAATAGAATCTATGCAATTATATGACTGTTTTTGGGACTAACCTGTGTCATTTAAATCTGGAAACTTTGTATCTAGAATATTTTCTAGTTCTTTAACGATGTGTATTTTCTGAAATGGTTTTGAAAAATCCAGATCAATATTTTCAGAAGCGTTCAACGGTGATGGAATATTTAATGATTGTTTTCCAGTTGTATGAACCACTATACCTCGAAGTAGAGATTCGGTAAACGACATCATTTCGTCTAGAGTGGTATATGTTTGATATAATTCACAAGTGGTAAATTCTGGGTTGTGAGTCAAATCAATGCCTAAAATAAGAATCATCAAAAATTTACCCTCATTTCTAAATTGCTTTCCGATTTCGAATACTTTATCAAACCCACCAACTACTAATTGCTATATCATTAATAAATTGCAAAAAAGGAACCTTCAAGTACAACTCTGGTGCAATTCGCAACTGTAATTTCAAATCCAACGCGGACATATGTGTCTCAAATGGTTTAGCATTAGCACCTCCAGCTAAAGACGACAGTATGGGTGTTTCTATCTCAATAAATCCTTGTTCTTCCAAAAATCGACGCAGATAACTGGTCACCTAAAGAACTAGTTAATAATACAATTTATGATGAGCAACGCAGTATAAATTCATATTACAAGTGCTAAAGTCTATACCTTAGATCTTGTGCGTAGGTTATTGGCAATCTCAGGATTCACAAGCATATTTAAAAAAGGAAGTCTATGCTTCGTATTCTACAATATCAATCAATAAATACAATTTACATCATCTTTTAATTCTTCAGGTATAGGGTGTAAACATGGTGCCAGTAATTTGGCAACAGTGCCGAATAAACTATTTTGACCCGCCTTTGTTTTTGAAATAAATCCAGTAAACTGATAAATATCTCCTAATCCAATGCATTCATGTAAATATTTAAAATGAGTCAAGTCTTTGTAGTATTTGTGATTCAACACTACTTGAATAGTTTTGTTTTTGTGTTCAACATCCAAGAACAATAGCTTTTTACCAGCATATCTCCTACCTCTGATTCTACCTAATTGTCTGTTTATTGAATCCGAATTACCAGCAAAGTGAACAATTTCTGATGGATTGTCGGTGATTGTTAAATCATCTTTCGATATCATATCCTGTTTTTGAAAGATTGGATAAGCATTTTCTACTGATTTCAATTGGATTAATTTCAATTCTTTATATGTCGAATGAAATCTGGTAAAGTGTTTTAGATTCATGTAAAAAAAAGTGAACTTGATTCGTAACGTAACGGAAATACCTTTTATACAACAACTGAACGTATCCATGTGGACAAATAGCATCTTGGTAATTCACGATCTTTTTTGAAGAACGTGAGTAATAAATATCATTATAACGTTCCAGGAACAATACGTTTTAATACCAAAGTTTTCGAGTAACGAGATTATCTATCTATCATGCATTCTTTATTATACAAATTGAAGTATTTAACGCGGATTTCCATATAGGAATATTTTGTCAGGATCACAACATTGTACCAATTCTGATAATAGATGGCACAATACAATATTTAGAGATAGACGGATACTGGTAATTCCAACACTGTACTGACTCTTCAATTCGGAAACTATCGGAGAGTCAGAACCGCTTGTTGCAACTACTATAACACTACAATCTAGAACAAATAGTAAAACATAAATCATCAAAGTTTTGAAAATAACTCGAATCATTTTCAGTTTCCTTTCTTGAGAAGCAAAGTATATGGTCATATTACTATAGTAATCAACTTGCTCCTGAGCAAGTGTTTTCAATCGTTGTGGTGTTGTAATGTAAACCAATCGTATCAAATATGCTGACTGCAAATTACTGTGTATGAACGATACAGTTAAGAAAGCTATATATGAAATTCGTCTCATCTATGAGTTTTAATACCATTTCACTTATACCTTATGTATCGTATCTCCTCCTAGGAATATTTCCAACAGTTTGAAAGTAATGCTGGTTGTAAATAATAGGAACACAAAGATTGTCAAGGCAATCATTCTTTTCCGTGTAATTCTTGGATCCAGAATAATAAACAATTCCAAAACTTTGAGGTTCGTCAATTCAATTCCCAAAATACTAAAATAAGTGAGGATTACCCCAATGTTCGTTGGTACATTTGAATCTGAATTTGCCATAGTTTGATAAAAGAGTAGGGAATTTGCAACTGTCACAATCACTAAAAATGCCAATTGTAGATACGTGACTATTCTACTCCGCTGACGAACATACAATAACATAGCAAATACCCCGACAGAAGAGTGAATAGCAACTAGTGATGCTATGACCGACACGAGCATCAGAGATGAGGGTTTACTGTGTGTCATTCGGGTAAGTTTGGAAAGAATGACGCGAAAATATATGAAAAATTAAACCGTATTTATTACACATATGACCTTCATTCTAGCTATTGTAGATACTACTACTTGGAAGACTTTCTTGGTCTACCAATACCTCTTGTTTTCTTCCTTGATGTAGTCGGCGGTTCAATTTCCACATCTGGCACACTTTCTTTATCATCTTCTAATTCGTCTATTTCATCTTCCAATTCATCCTCTTCGGTATCAGATATGATGGTTCGACCTTTAGTTTTCACTTTTGGTTTATTCTGGGTCACACGATTTGCTTTTGTCTGTCGTTTTTTCACTTCCACCGTTGGTGTCAATTCAACTTCATCAACTTCTACCGTTGCTTCCAATGATTCGTCTGCTAATTCTTTATTTTCACTAATTATGGGAGTGGATTTGACAGGAGTACTAGCCAACTGGAATTTAAGAAAAAATTTAGTACCGATGTTTGTTTGGATACATTCTTCGCATTATTCAAAGCAACATTTGCAGCTACAAGAATATTGAGTATCTCGTTATTTACCTGCTGTTATGACGTCTTGGTGCATCTGATTTCTGGGTAATGACTGTTGTTGCATCATTGGCCTCTGTTGATTTAACCACTGCTGCTGTTGTTGCTGTTGCAACACATTATTATACGCAACTAAGCTAGCCGGATCATTTGAGAAAACCAGATTCTGTAAACTCTGACGATGTTGCTGTTGAGCTGCGATCATATTTTGAACAGTTTGCATTTGACGGGGTAAATTAGGTCTCATAAGTGTTTGCGTCATAGTGTTTGGACTTGTATTGATCGTGTTGGTATTTGGTGATGTTTGTTGAAATGGCCGAACTAAACCAGCCTGCATTGCTTGCTGTAGTGCTAGTTGCTGGGGCGACCCTGCACCAGGCATTTGCATTCCTTGCTGTATTTGCTGGAGCATTTGGTGATTCATGAACATTCCAGGAGTTAATCCATGCTGAGCCATCAGTCCTTGCATCGCTAGGGCTTGAGCCATATTTTGCTGTGGAGTATTACTACCAACCAGTCCAGCTGCTTGATGGGCACTTAACCCCGCTTGGATCATTTGATTACGAGCTTGATTCATAGCCTGTTGTTGCACGTTCATTGGTGGTTGTAGTAATTGATGCTGACTTAATGGTATCGAAGAATGTTGAGGTGTACCAGGTATAGGTATATTACCCAAACCATTCATACGATTTGACATCATAGGCCTAAACTGAGGCATTCCTGGTACAGCTGGTCGAACAGCCATTCCAGCCTTTTAAATTTAGTATAATCAAAACTCACATGTCTACTTGAATTGAATAGTTGATTATTTCTCATTTGTTCATTTGCCAAGTCTCGTCTCTCCTTCAGCTTTCCAATATCGAAAGGTCGCATATTAACATCAACACCTGCAGCAACTTGTGAATGTTTGTGTGTATCATGAGCTTGCAAGTTAACCTGTTTGTTAGATTTTGGTACTAAAAAAATTAGTATTTGAAGATTAATTACCATGCGATCTTGAAGCATCACGTTTCTTTGCCATCGAGCCAATAAAAGTGAATGTGCTGAATATCTTCAAAACCTTTGCCTTCTTCTCAGCTTTAGTTTGTGAAGCCGTTGAATATAAATAGTCCGATTTTCCAACTGGTTTATAACTGGATTCATTTAATTCCACATACTTATTAAAGCAACACCAATTGGTCCGATTCGAGTTTGACGAAAACCGACAACTATTGAGGGACTCTGCTATTAGGTTCCAGTTTCCAGAATATACAGAGGTGAGCTGCCACAGGGCATCCTGTTCATCAAGCCCCCAAGGTGCCGAAATTTGCGCATGATCAGGTTTAAGACAATTTGGAGGTGGAAATGGTATATTTGAAGGATTAGATGATCCAGCCTTTGTATCATTTGGCAACAATTCATCATCATCTTCGATTACTGTACCACCAAACAATGCTACAATTATATCTCATTCCATTACCATGTGATTCATTGGAGGTGTTATAGCGATCAAGAGAAGGTAGCTTCGGTGTAGGGGGTTCCGGAACAAAAGACTCTCGAAACTGTCCAAACTGATCCCACCTTGAGCCCTCCTCCAATATACACTGACCAAGCATCAAATGAGATATTGGGACTATAGAATCATCCTCTATATACAGCTGCCCTTCAGAGTAAACGGGTGGTCCGTAAGTGGAAATATGACTAAGTGCATTTTTAGTATCATCGCTACCCTCCATTGAATATAGATTCGACTCAAAATCAATGATAATAGGCTTGGTCAAAGAAGCTGTTTCAATTGATGCATTGTTCGTAATTGGTACCTTCCATACTGAAACCGGTGGTTTATCATCTGGTTTGATGGGTATCTGTTCGACTTGATTGTTGACATCCAATACTAAGGATGAATCAACATCAAGGTCTTGACCGGTAGGCGATCCAGCTTCTGCTAGATCAATTAATTGTGACTCTATTTCTTCTTTCTTTTCCTCTAAATACTGGATCGGACGATACTTTATACAAACAGTTGATTTATCAATACTTTTATGCCAATCCATTACCCAATTGGCCATATTGTGTGCTGCCACAATCTTCCACTTTTTCTCTTGTCGAAAATCTTCACTTAACCATTGCTAACAATTATAAAAATGTCATTTCTTACCATCTCTTCCAACATGTAATCCCATTGTAACCTGATATTAATATACAAAAAAGTTACTTTGGTCGAGGTGGATGAACATGTTTTTTTAACTGTTTAAAACTCCATAACTGTTCTTCTTTAAGTTTCTCAACTCGATCCATGATATTAGTAAATCGTATTTCTTCATGACCAACCTAATACTATTCAACATCATTTTGGACTTACCCTCCAATTCCTTGTCGTCAATACTTTATGGGATTGTGGTAAAACGCTCACCATTGATTTATTTACAATATTTAACTTTTCAGCCATAAGTTGGTATCCTTTATATCCTTGTTCGAAAGAAGATCGGGACTTTTGGGATGGTTTAGGTGTTGCGATGGTGGTTTGTTTCAAAGGAGTTTTGAATTTGTCCAAATGTGATAACTAATATTAACATAATCAGATGATAAAGTTACTTTTTTGGATGATTTCACACTAAATGGGGTTTGTAGTGAACTTTCAGTGAAGAGTTTTCTACGTTTGATGGGTGATAAAGGGGAATCCATGGTACCCAGTTCTGTGAATCGAGAATGGAATGGGGTAGAGATATAAGTGGGTTGGTCTGTGATCATTTGTTGACCTTCAAATATATGATCGTTTCCAATCGGTACTGATTCTGGTGATAATTCGTCTTTACTATTTACATCTATTTCAGATCCATTTGATTGTCTTGGTTGGTTTTCTTTATTGGATTGTTTCATAGTGTCTCCATCAACTATCATTGATGATTCCATATCCTGTTGTTGTGAAATAGATTCTTGGTTGGTATCATTCTGTTGTGATATATCACCTAAATCCTCTTCAATTGATGATTTTGTTTCCAGCTTGCTCGAACTTTCTATATCAACATCCATTGGTTCATTCCCTTCTTGTTCTGATTGTTCCTTGTCATTTTCATTTTCGACTTTAATTTGAGATACATCAGATTCAACTTCTATTTTAAGATCTTCCGTGTTATTTGAAGTTTCCTCAGAAGCTGTATTTCCAATATCATCTTGAACATCAGAAAGTGGTGAATCCGATAAATGCTCCTTTAGAAAAGTACCCTTTTATACAATCAACTCTACAACATAACCATACCTATAAGAGTGTTAAATTTGATTTAATACCCTAATGAGATCAATAAGAACAACCATTTACTTTTCAATTGAATGAGCAATTAGAAATTCTTCCCACTCGCTACCACTATCTCCTTTCAACTGATATAGTTCATATAGTAGTTTTTGATGGTTTGCTGACAGTTTACTCACTTCTGTTTGACTCATAACCAATCTAAACAACGATTTTTGTCTTGCCGTACGAAAAAAAACAAAAATCCATTGACATTTTAACATACTATCAAGATCATTATAGATGATTGGATAGGATATTCTTTAGAACTTCAACTAGTTCCTTAATAGTTTTTTATTTTTGGTTTTGGGTTGAAAAACGATTAAACTCATTGTGATCTTGCATAAAAGCACTACCAGAACGCGATCTGATTTTAAATGATGAAATCAATAATAAATATGAAATGATCATGATTTCCAATGCCAAAAAAAGTTGTTTTGTAGTATAAACAAGAAATTCCAAACAATGGATAACAATCATTTCAATACTGTAACAAATCTTTACATCCAATATATACACATGCCATCCGTATCGATTTTCATAACAAGTTATCTGGAAGAATTGGCGAATTTGAGAACGAATGGATATTGGAATACATTTGATTTTCAATCAAATGTCAAAACAATTCGACAAAAATATGCATTGGAAATCAATCAACGTAAAGAAATATGGATTAAATATCCATTATATTTGAATGGTACTGAAATGAAAGATATTTTGGGATTATTTGAACATATCAATGGACAATCCATTAATGGATTAACAATTTCGCGATCCAATAAATCTGGTAAAGACAATCTATTAGACATTTTAACCAAAAACCTCACTTTCATCATTAATCTACATATTGAAGAATTGAATGCAGGAGATACAGTCAAGATATTAAATGAATTAAAATTGTACAAGATTGAAAAGTTTACCATTTTGAATCAATCAATTGATGAGAATGATTTCCTAGGGTTGATACGATTTATAAAATTGGGACGAGTTACTGATTTATGTATTGGAGCATTGGATTATCCAAACAAATATGTTACTTGTATCATTCAAATGATCAATCAATATCTATCGAAACAATTATTGAAATTGGAGTTTATTGGATTAACGTATACCGAAGAAATCTATGAACATTTAAAAGGATTCTTATTGAAAAACCAAACGTTGACTTCATTGATACTCATTGAAACGCGAATTATATCACAATCACATTTATGTGATATATTAAGATTATTATATGATAATCAAGTACTTGAATCTTTAACGATTGGAACTTATTTGGAATTCTCTCAATATTCAAATATATCACAATGTCTTTATCAATTACTATATCAAAATCGAAGTTTGAATCAATTATCCATCACAGGATTACATTTCAATCACAAGGAGATGATGGAAATATTCGAATCACTCAATGATTACTGTTTATTGAGTAAATTGTATTTATATGATGGTCATTATGATCAACGTTCGAAACGAATTTTGAAGAATATGTTGATGAAGAATCGAATGATTACTAATGTTTGTAGTCACGTTCAAGAACAATTTATGGATTTCAATGGATTCATGAATACTTATGCTCCAATGATTAATGAACAATTGGAACAAGATCGGAATTTAATTGCAAAGAATATTTTATTTAATAGTCGAATACTATTGATGTTTCAAGATTTATCGATTGAATTGAAATGTTTGATTTTTGATTATATCTGTAATGGATTGTTTAGAGATCCAGATTTCAGATGTTTACGTGATACTTTGTTGGATCGACAATTCTTTGGAGCTGTACAGAGTAAATGGTTGGTTTTCAATGGTCGTAATTTGTTGAAGAGATGCTATCGAATTCATTGAATCCTTGGTTGGTCAATAAATTTATAAATATATCGATTCTGATTTGTACTTCTAATGAATTACTTTGGGATAAAGTTATCATAAGAGATACCAGATTAGAACCTTTTGGATTCGCCAAAATATTCGGCTCAAGCAACAGGTTCTTGTGTGGATAATTTATTAAGCGCTGATGATTATACATTGATTCAATAGAGGGCTGATAAAAGATATAATGTAAGAGTCAACATACTCATCCGCTAAAAAAAGCATATTGTAACAGGATAGGATTGAGGTTGTAGATTAGGGATTTATTAACAATGATAGGATTAGCGATTAGCAGCCATAAGCTCCTCAATTTCCAGCTCCAAGTCTTTTACGGCTTTATGCGTATCTTCCAAATCCTTATTCAATTTATCACGTTCAGCAATCAACTAGAAAATTAATTTTGAAATGATTACATTTTGTTCCCACTTCCTAAAACGTGCTTCTTCTAGTCTGACTTGTTCAGTGAACCGTTTACGTAAGGCTTCTTCATCATCCTTCATTTTTTGAGACCCAGTTTTTTGTGCAATACGAACTGGATCATTGTCATTTCTGCCTTGAGAAGTTAGTCTCGCAACTCGGAATTGTTCGAAATGTTCTTGTTCGGTTGATTCAATTAAATCGTACATATGGGTTCTGAAAGTTAATAAATCCATTAGATACCTTATCAACAGGTTACGAAGTTTTTGAAAATCACAATGATCATCATTTTCGACTATTGTTAAATGAAGCAAAATTACCTTCAGCAACACCCCACAAATATTCTCTGCCTCTAACTTTTTTTCCCTTCACAGTGACTTCTGATTCGGAAGAAATAATAGAGAAAGGCATGGCTTGAATGATTTCAGGAGCTTTATCATCAGCATCACCTTCAATTGGAGGAGTATACACTTGAATTTGATGAGTGGAAATGGCGTCCAAAATCTAAAATATTAAATAACACAGAATGCTTTACACGCTCTTTAAAGGCAGTAATATCAGTTTTTGACATAGTATCACCTTTGGCAATTACAGGGATTAAATTGACTCTAGTTCCCAATTGTTTCATAACCTCAATATCTAAGGAAGATAAACTAGAGAGTGAATGGACATGATACCTACTTGTGACCGGATGGTTGAATAAAGTATACACAAGCATGTACTCTCAAATCGTCTACTTCTAGTCTTTGATTAGAAGTTTCAGCTTTCATATAGTTTAGATGTTGTTCATCCAAGAATTCCACGATTGGTACCCAACAATCCTGATTGTTCATGTAATCACCAAAACCAGGAGTGTCTATGACTGACAATCTGACATTGAAATTATTTTCTTGAATATCCGCTCTGACTACATCAATTGAAACAGTTCTGTCAATATTTTTAGAAGTTTTTGGTTCTGATTGTTTATAATCTTTTAATAGAGTAGAGAATAGAGTGTTTATGAAAGTAGTTTTTCCTAAACCAGAGCAACCGACTACTAGTAAAGTGAAAGCAGCACCTTTCCTTGATACGATTCTATGCCTTTGATTTGGTAGATGAGAAATTCCAACACTGAAAGCCATTCTTTTGATAAAGTTTTAATTTGAAATTGAATTTCATAACCCTAATCAGCCCTAATGAGCCCATGAGCCTAATGAAAAAAGAAATTAACGCCATCACGACCAGGGTAAATAAAAAACTATTTAAAGTAATATCAAAGTAATTGATAGTAATCTTATTAAAGTAATATCAAAGTAATTGGTAGCTTATAGTTTGTTTATAGTATAGTTAAAATTAAAAGTTATCAATAATACATTTGAATTATTAATAAAATACTATTCATATAAACCATTAAAATGATCTATAAGCTACATTTCAATGAGGTGTCTGATCCTGTTGTCTGATGTCATTCCTTTGTCGCTTTTTCATCTGTTTTTTTCTTTCAATTTCCCTGAACTAATCAATACCAATGGCTGAAAAAGGTACCCTTTTCATTCTAATAAAAGGAAACCGTGAAGACCAAGTCTATATGGCTAAATTAGCTGAACAAGCTGAACGTTACGATGGTATCTACTCTCTATTTACTTACCCTAGAAATGGTCACTTTTATGAAGGTATCCACTATTAACATCCCCTCTTATCCCCTATATAGGAAGTAGCTAAGGTATTCCTTTCTCTTCTAATCTCTTTATAGCTTGGCGTCGAACTGACCGTCGAAGAACGTAACTTACTATCTGTTGCATACAAGAACGTTATCGGTGCTAGACGGGCTTCCTGGCGTATCGTCTCTTCCATCGAAACAAAGGAGGAGTCTAAAGGAAACGACTCGCAAGTCGTCAAAATTAAAGATTATCGTGTTAGAATTGAAAACGAACTCTTTGATGTTTGCTCTGATATCCTCGCCGTCCTCGATCAACACTTGATCCCTGCTGCTGAAGCCGGTGAATCTAAGGTCTTCTACTACAAAATGTAAGTTGGAATATCATTTGGAGAAGCAGCAGAGCTGTTTTTATTATTTTGATACCATACTTCCAAGGCTGTTTTCTTTTGAAAGTTTCTCAACTACATACAACATTTCTTTGAAATCTCATTTATTCATTGTCTAACTTTGATAGGAAGGGTGACTACCACCGTTATCTGGCCGAATTCGCACAAGGTGAAAAGCGCAAGGACGCCGCCGGTTGTGCTCATGATGCCTACAAAGCTGCTACAGATGTTGCTCAAACTGAGTTGGCTCCAACTCACCCTATCCGTCTAGGTCTTGCCCTCAACTTTTCGGTGTTCTATTATGAAATTTTGAACTCTCCTGACCGCGCTTGTCACCTTGCCAAGCAAGCTTTCGACGATGCTATTGCTGAATTGGATACTTTAAGTGAAGACTCTTACAAAGATTCAACATTGATTATGCAACTCTTAAGAGATAACCTCACACTCTGGACTTCGGACTTACAAGAAGGTTTTTATTGATCTCTTTCTCATTTTAGATGGTAAAGCTGAAGAAGGAAAGGCTGACGAAGCTGATGAAGCAAAGTAAAAGCCCCCTTTTTTTTACAGAGCAAAACCTGTTTAGGGGTTGTTTTTAATAAAAAAATCACCGTTACTCGTCCCTGTTGATTTGCATTATCTTTGAGTCAATAAATGATGAACGCCACATGGATGGTTCTAGACTATCAAAGTGACCATATGGGACCATTAGACGAAACTAGTTAATAAAATGTCATCAAAAGAACAAGTTCCTGAGTTTATTGGAACTCAAGCAGAGTTTAACCAACTTTGTCTTAACCTCAAAGTACCTGTTCAAATGGCTGTGAAATGGGACATTGAATGGAGCAAGAAAGACCCACTTCACTTTTGGCAATCACTAGCATTTACTCTAAGAAGTGAAGAATTCAATGATGTTGCCGTTTCTTCGTTTGTAGATACTCTGGGTCAAAACAAGTTGTAAATTGCGACTAACAACCCAATGACCAATTCTCAACAACAAGAAATTACTGAAATCATCAACATGTTTTTGGATTTGAAACCAATGAATGATATAGCTGCCAAACTCTTTCCCCGTCACTTATCCAACGTTATCAAAAGATTTCAGAAAATCAATGATTATCAACTACAAGAATTCATAGCATATTATCCTGGTGAATTATCAAATGCCATTCAAAAATTGTTTGTCAAGATAGGACAATTGGACGATTTTCGGACGTTGATGAACTTGATTACCGATAACCGAAAGTCCCTTTGCTTAATAACAGAAGACTCTACAAAAAATGTCTCAAAAGAAACTAAAAAAGTGGCATTTCATTTATTAAAAATGGTTAGACTATCCAAAGAGATTCATTACGTATGGAAAAAGGTTCATCGTCATCAACAAGATAAATCTCTCACATCTTTAAAAAAACAATTTCAGTTTATTTCATTCAACTGTCATGCTGAATTAGCCATCTTGAAGGTTGCTAAAGATTCTTGTATATCAAAAACTCTTTATATTGGAGTTTCAAAACGTCCATGCTATTGTTGTTCATTATTTTTTAAAGAAGTCAACAAAAGTACTAATTTTAATATTTCCATTGTTACAACTCATGGTAAGTTGTATACAAAATGGAATAGAATTGAAAATGATTTTGAAAAGGAATTCAATCAAGTTTGGGTAAAAGTGATTGAAGATATAACGATTCGTAATAAGCGAATGCAACAGTACTCTGATGATTTGATGTCTGGAAATAGTTCTGATGAGGATAATTTGGCAAATATATGGGTTTGAGAATATCAATAGTAATTCGACAATTACAAAATTATCATCATCTAATATGTTCACTTAAAGAGTTTAGTCTGTGTATCACATAAATCCTCATAAGCTCGAATTAATAACCGATCCTTTCACCAAATGGTATTTCCATAAGATAATGTACGTGATCGTTTAGATCACTGTTTGCAATAGGTAATTTAGAGTCTAGCTATTCGACTCACATTTCCCCTTTTCATAGTAATCTGGTCTCTGTGGTTGCTCAACTTCTAGATTGGATAAGCGTGTTTCAAATCAAAATAACTCAACTTGAATTCACTTCCAGAGGAAAGACAATATAATGATTATCAACTATTGATACTTTATTGTATATCAGATTCATAAACTACAAGTAGATCAGCATATTAGATACATAACTGATTGTCTGAAAGATAAGTACTTACCATTGATCTTATAGTTCTAATTTTGAGTTGTCCAATAATATTTTCATTATATACGATGAATTATCGTAGTTTGATCCTTTAATTGACCTCCATTCACCAAGCGTTCAGTGAATAGTTGTAGATAATTAGTGGTAAATCGGATTTAATGTAAGACCCATTTCTAGCAAAACGCATGTTTGTGATCGATCTCCTTGATACTCTATTATTTCAATTGAACAAAAGAGATCTAAATGTATTAGGAATACTATTACCACTTTGAAATCGTTTTGGAACCACTCGATTTCTAAATCTCTCAATTGATTTTAACTTCAACGTGAATCGCTTGAATTCTATCCTCATCTGATGTCGTCGATTCTTTCGCACCGGTTACTAAATGGCCCAGTCAAAAGTCACTTTCGATCAAATTTTTGTTATCAAATTGGACAGATCAGACAAGAATGAACAAAAAAAGATTAAACAGTTATATTAGATTAGATCATGGTAAGATGAACAGTAACGTTATATGTCATAATGAAATATTGATTCTGCCTCTCCCAGCCATCGAACAACGCCGTTTTTCAAACTCCGACCCGAAGGTATAAATAGAAGGTACTGATTTATCAAATCTACGTCACTTAGAAAAAGTCTAAAGCATTTTATTGGAGGACCTCCAAACTTTAAACGAGCACTCGCAGCTATGAGAGATAGCATGCCCATCTGGCACCAATACCAGGGTTTACTCATAGCTTGTCGGATAGATTCGAGGTTTTGACGCTCTAATGCACTTTTGAATTGTTCGGCTTCAAACGCGAGTGCTCGTTTAAAGTTTGGAGGTCCTCCAATAAAATGCTTTAGACTTTTTCTAAGTGACATTGAATAAAGATTTGATAATTCAGTACCTTCTATCTTCGTGTCGGAGTTTGAATAACGGCATTGTTCGATGGCCGGGAGAGGCCATTCATTATACAAATAACGTTACTGTTCGTTTTTCCATGTTCTAATCTAATATAACTGTTCAATCTTTCTTTGTTCATTCTTGTCTGATTTGTCTGTCCAATTTGATAACAAAAATTGGATCGAAAGTGACTTTTGACTGGGCCATTTAGTAACCGGTACGAAAGGATCGAATACATTAGATGTGGATAGCGAGGATCAGTTTTATGTTTGAAGTGCTAATTCAAGTGATTCACGTTGAAGTTAAAATCAATCCTGAGAGATTTAAAAATCGAGTGGTTCCGAAACGATTTCAAAGTGGTAATATTATTCCTAATGTATTTAGATGTCTTTTTTCCAATTGAAATAATGGGATCGAAGGAGAACACAAACATGCTTTTTGCTAGAAATGGGTCTTACATTAAATCCGATTTACCACTAATTATCTACAACTATAAACTGAACGCTTGGCGAATGGAAATCAATTAAAGAATCAAACTACGATAATTCATCGTATAAAAGATTCAAAATAAACCTCAAATTCTTACCAGATTAGAATAACAAACCCATCAAAGAGATTTGTAGTGTTTATCTACTATAAATGGCATGTCAATGACATTGGAATCTAGCATCGGGTAGATCTAGTGAAGACATTGGGATAGTATTGGTGAGGATTTGCAAATTGTTGGGTGATCAACATGTACTTGACAACAAAGATTGAAATTTGACTACTATATTGAGAGTATACCATTGCCAATCAAACAGCTTTAAAACCAATTCACAAAGTAAAGCAAAAATATTTTTTATAATAAACAATAAATTGTACGATACAGATTCAATAGGTCTTAAGCAAACATATCCTCAACAACATCCATATCCTCCACCACAGCTATATCAAAAATCAATAAAAATTAAAGGAAGTTAAGACGGGGAAAAGAATATTAAAGATTGATAAATAAACGACATACCTGAATGATCTACAGATTCATTCACATCAGACTGATCATGAATTGATGCCAGCTCTGTATCAGACATCATACTACCATCACAATCATCATCAGTCATGGGTTCACCATCGACATCTTCATCCGTCATCAATTCTCCATCTACATCTTCATCTTCATCCGACTGTTTATCTTCCATCACTACCCCTTCCACATCTTTGACAGATTCGTTCATGATTTGTTCAGTTGTTTTTAGTATCTGGATACTATTGGGCACAATGATGGGTTTGGATGGGATGGCGGATTGAAACCTTGACGGAGATAGTTTGAGACCTACTTTGAACATCCCCATATTTGGTTTGGTAGTTAATATCTTTCGTTTTGTATTCAATCCTACTCTTTTGAATGGGATGGAATCGGGGAAATCTAACTGCGAGGGCGGAGATTTCGGTACTTCTGGGATAGATGTATGATGGTATAATCTAGTTGTCGCTGGTATGGATTTCGTTGTTGTTTCATTCGCAATCGTTGTGATGGTTGGTGAAGATATGTGAGCAGATTCATCATTTGTAGACAACATTGGATTGGAAGTATCTGATAGTTCATTCGGATTCGAGTCAATAGGTTTGAATGCGTTTCGATGAAATGAACTGGGTTTGATTTCATCACCTTCCACAACCTTGATTGGTTTAAACTTTGTGGAAAAAGATTTATCAATCTTTAACGGTATATTGATTTCTTCAAGTTTGGGTACAGTTTCAACCACTCGGATTGGCTTGACTTTCCTCTCTTTTTCAGTTTCTTTCTCGGTAATCTGATCCATAAACGAAATTCGTAAGTCATGGATAAATGTACCGGTGAACACAGCCCTACGATTAGTGGAAAGAATTGTACCATGTCTCCCAAGCTGATAAACATGCCA
This sequence comes from Globomyces pollinis-pini, assembly GCA_025399215.1. Classification (NCBI taxonomy): domain Eukaryota; kingdom Fungi; phylum Chytridiomycota; class Chytridiomycetes; order Rhizophydiales; family Globomycetaceae; genus Globomyces; species Globomyces pollinis-pini. Next base: position 83,395 of record MU621121.1, on the reverse strand, counting down.
TGATAGATTTTCGCATTTGCTCAGCCTTCATTCGACTTTTGATCTGTTTCCATAATACACCGAAATGCACTAGTATTGATTGTAATCGTGGTTCTAGAGAAGATCGATACTTCCATGCATTTGGATGTGAGGATTGACTGTTGTACAGTAAATCACTTAACAAATGAAATCTATATAAAATTAGTAGTGTCTTTTCATGATGAATTTAAAATGTTTACAATGCATCCCATACTTTGAGAAACATACCTGGATAATTTCATGGGGATCCCGGATTGTGAAGATACAATGGAAGACACAATGATATCCAAAATAGAGTTAGCTGAATTGGAATGTAATATGCAAAAATACATGAGATCTCCAATATAACGCCGTTCAGATGTAATATTCTGTAACCAAACAATCAATTTCTTTCGTTTGGTTTCAGTCAACACACCTTTACGTCTTCGTTGGTGAATGTCTTCAGATTTATTGGACGGCTGTGATTTTACTTCAGAATCAGAATTCGAATCTGAATCATCTGATGAATCAATATCTGAATCAGATTCGGAATAGTCTACAACTGGATGGTCGATATACTAAATATGAATAGCCATCTTCAAACCTCTTTAGGTTCGACAAAATTTAAGATGGGTGGAAACCATATAGACCCTTTTTGAAATAATGGAAATGGTTCTGTACTCCATCGATCATATGTAAATCCAACGTGTAAACTGTACATTTTCCATCGATAGTAGCAATGATCTTCAGACTATTCAATTAAAACAAAAACAGGAATTCAAACTGTAGTTTTCCATAAAAATGAATACTTTAAATTATTTTTTGATTGTTCCCTTAAAATCAATTCCATTTCAAACTATCTATATCAATTCATACTCATCAACTTACTTGTGGACCATATTTTAAAACAAACTCGATTGTTTTATGTATTAATGATATTTTGAATTTATCAGATGGTTGAACAATTCGGACATGTAATCCAGTCAAAGATGAATTCAATATAGTCATATCCGCTTTATAATTGAGAAAAGAAATGATTTACAAGTAGAATAATTGGGTAAGGATGCACCAAATGGAATATTTGATTTTTCTATACAAATCAGGTACCGATTGATTGTTACCTGGATTTGAATGATTCCTGTAAAGTTAGTTCAGTAAATGGTACAGATTCATGGACAATTGAAATCTAGAGTTTTTTTTTAAAGTTCAGTTTTTTGGTTTTTTAAATTCAATGGGAGATCAAAAGGACGAAACTTTAACGCATTTGAATGTACGAGTGACTTCATCAGTAAGTTACCGTTTGTTAGTTTAATGTAATAGGATAGCGAAGTTGTGTTTAAGATTAAAAGATCCACTCCAGTATTACCTTTTCTTTTAATTATTAGCTTGGAAAATTAATGAATTCTTATTGTGAACGTAATGAATAATAAGTTTGATTGTTAGGACAAGGAAAGTCAATGGATTCTGTTAGATTCTTGTTTGATGGAACTCGTATTAAACCAGAAAATACTCCAGATGAAGTAAAATATTCAATCTATGTTAATATAAAGTTGGAAATGGAAGATGGTGATCAAATTGAAGCTATGGTAGAACAGCAAGGTGGATCTGATGAAGCAAAACAACCTGAAGTGAAATCTGAATTACATATCAACGTTAAAGTCTCTTCACCAGTATATTATTTCATAGATTCACAATTAGGATAGTGAAATGTACTTTAAAATTAAAAAGACAACCCCATTGGCCAAATTAATGAATACTTATTGTGAAAGTATTCAATCAATTCTTTACTCATGATTAGGACAAGGAAAACCACCTGGTTCTATTCGATTTATGCTTGATGGTAATTTAAAACTAATTAAATGTAGGTGTGCGAATCGAAAATCATAACACTCCAGAAGAGGTTTTTAACTTGATATTGATATTTTAGCTTGAAATGGAAGATGATGACGTTATTGATGCTATGATCACTCAAGTTGGCGGATGTTTATGAAATTGTTCGATATATTACTAATACAAGTATCATTTCATGTTTTTGCTTTCCGAAGTGTGTGTTTAAGCTCAGGCCTTTGCTCAACATAGGGCAGCTTGCTGGTGAAAGATTTGATCAAATATTTAGAATATAGTCAAAGGCTATCGTGGAAATTTAGTAGAATTTAATCAACAAGCATGGAGCTAGCCATTACAAGAAATCACATATACAGTTGAGATTAAATTTGTTGTATTTACTACTATCAATGTATACTCTTGCGGAAGTAAGCATAGGAACTTAATAAGATTCTGTATGCACTGCTTCTAGATTTAATCTCAACAATCTATGTCTACAATACAAAACATACTTGAACTAGATTAGCAATAAATAAATGCATCTCCATTAACAAAAAGGAATATATTCTTACTAAACCACAATTATTCCATTTCCTGATCATTGATATTCTCCTCGTTTCCTTCTTCCTCAATCTGTCGTACCTAATTGAATTAATCCATTGATTTGAATGGTCCTTACATATAAGATATTGTTACATCTAGAAAAGTTAATGAATTAAAAAATACCTGACAAGAATTTCACCCAACACTCCAGTAGGAGCACCATCAGTGTATTCTTCAGTATTATTCAACTAAAATGAATTTGATAGAGATATTTACTTGCATGTTCATGTAAGAATCTACAGATACCAAAGTACCTTTATATTCCATACCCCATTTCAATTTGACTAGTACAGGTTTTCCAGTAAGTTCATTCAGAAAAGGCTTTGGATTGACAGGAACAAACTAGGAATCAATGCATTTTCAAAGTTTTACAGACATAAGATCAAGAAAGAAAAAGGAAACTCAATTTCGTTTTTTACTATTTTTTTACAATTCAATTCATTTCCATTCGAAAATACTCTGGAATTTTGATGGATTAACGGAAGTTTGTATAAAGAAATATGAATGAATTATTGGAGGAGATATACTGAATTACTTGTCTCTAACTGGAATGTTATTTCTACTTTATTCAAGTTACATTGTGAATTACTTGTCTCTCATATGCTAAACGATATGAGTACTACGCGAAATGATGACTGGTGCCTTTTGATGGTCCAAGTCTCTCAACAATAAAAAATGTACAATTTACTTATAAAGAATCAACTATGTATATTATCTACCTACTTTTCTTCAGGCTTTTCTGTTTTACCAAAAACAAGACCTCTTGCAGCATCAACACCATGAACGACGGTATCTTTGGTGTAAGTAGCAGCTCCAACGGTAGTATCTTTAGCAAAGGTGGCAACTCCAACAGTGGTGTCCTTAGCAAAGGTAGCTGCATTAACAGTGGTGTTCACAGCAAAGTTGGCAGTAGCAACGGTAGCATCTTTAGCCATGGTAGCACCTTTTACAGTGGTATCTTTAGCAAAGGTAGCAACTCCAACAGTAGTATCTTTCGCGAAATTGGCAACGTTGACAGTAGTATTGGCAGCAGATACAGCAATGTTCTTGACAGTGGTTGGGACATATGGTTCCACTTTATGGATAACGGCTTCGGCAGTTTCTACAACTCGTTCAGTGACAGTCATTATGATTATTAATTCTTATGATGAATATTGGTGCTTATTTATACTGACAGGGTTTGCGGTCACGTCACACCGTCGGCAGTTTTATTACGAAAGTTGATATTTGACATCCTTTCAATTACAATCAAGGAGTGATTCACATCAAGTGACCATTAAAGAGTAACAATTTACTGTTCATTTCAATTTAAATGGTCTAAACACATGTTTTTAAAGCGTTTTAATAATCTTTACAAATCTTTGAAAATCAACGTGAAAACGGTCAAAGGACAATCGCAGAATTGTTTCCCCACTTTGGCGCACGATCGACCTTTGTTTACGTAATTCTTAAATATTCATTGAGAAATATTAATCACCATTTGAACCTTTAGGTTCAAATGTTAAAATACAATAGTCATGGTTGATAATTCCAAAGTTTGGATTTTAATTAAATGTAAGAAAAACATTGATGAATTTAAGCTTTTTAACCTACTAAGAAACTATAAGAATTTGATTAATTTGTTTTTTGAAAAGGTGACTTAGGATTATCTTCCTATTGGTTTAGAAATCCAGTAGCTTATTGATTCTGAAATCCAATGTCAAACTAGGACAATCATGAGTGGTTTAGGGTTACACGCTTCATGTCCAACGTTGAACATGAACTGAAAAACAATGTTGTGTAGTAGATACTTCGTGTTTTAAAGTCAGGAGGAAGAAGTATAGATCTTACACATCTATTACTTACAGATAGTGACTGTTTGATTTACCCCCTACAGAGTCAGTATCAAAAAGAGCAATTGGCTTAAACCTGTGAAAAGGTGTCCAAAATGTTTTATCGAACGCAACGGTGTAATTGTTACCCCAAAACACCAAAACACTATTATCGAGGTTTAATTTATATGATTTCTTAAGCCAAGAACCTGAATTGCATGTCGTACCTCATTCTAGAAGGGCGTTGCAGTTCCCAGATATTAACTCCTCATGAGAAGTTTCAAGTCTAAATCCTTACTACAAGAGAGATGAACAGTTCAACAATATCCCTCGCTGGAGGTTCAACATTTACAGGGATGTACATGGCTTTGACGCTTCAAACATTACGAAAACATGGAGTGAAGTTCAGTTTAAAAAACGATTCTGACCGACAAACTGTGGTGTTGCTTATCTTTGCCATTCAATCCGTATCATCAACAATAGCTTATCCAAATGTTTTTCCAATAATTGTACAAAATGCATTTACTACGTTTCTATTTTGTTGTATACAGTTTGGGTTGGTCATTATTAACCATAATACCATATTCAGACTAAGAGCTGCATTTCCAGAAACAAAGATATTCAGAATCATTTTGGAATATTACAAACTCTTGTATTTAATTCCGATATTCACCCTTATACCGATATACTTGGCTATAGCTACTACTAACTTAGTTACTGTGCAGATTAATCGATCCACTTACAACTACCAATATTATAAACCGTTGAATATCTTTCTGGTTTTTATTACAGAGGCTTTGGCAGTATTTACAGATATGAAATTACTTATTCGTGTCGGAGATGTTACTTTCAGACAAACCACAGAGGATAGTTCAAACGGTTCATGGAATAATTCAAAAAATTCATCAATGTCCATTAAGAGGGATTGGGCAAAAGTTCAAAAATATAATCTCAACGATCTTTGGGTTGACTACATTCTGATTTGGGTCACCATATCATTGGACATCACATTAAAATTACTAATTTCATTTGGAATTCCACTCCTATTTGATAGTGCCGTATCATGCCTCACCATGGTACTACGCGCTAGGTTAAACTTGAAGTACGATTCCTTACTTCGTAGAATGTTGAAAAAAGTACACTTTGATGCCGAATTACCGAAGAAGCAGTCATTTCAATTAAATTGCAATCCAGCCTCTTTTCAGAATGAAAGCATAAAAGTTTCGCAGGCAGTTGGAGATTTTATGGATGATTTTACTATTTCAAGAGAATTTGGTCAACTTTCTGTTGTTGATGAATTTACAGGTTCCAAAACTTAAGATAGATGCTATACATACATGTTAATATTAATTCTAATCAGTGTTCTGTTGTGACTTCATTCGTCTTCTATTACAGAATGCCTTATATATATCGAATAAACACTCAGTCAATGTACACATCGCGCGCAATAGTTACTAAGTTTACCATTCTTTGTTCATCAATACAACGGTTTTTTTGAGCACTAAAGATACATAAGTTTTTTCGGTGGTAGGGCAACTAATTCATCCTTCTCCTTTTCTCAAAGCAACTTAAACTTCCAAGGGCATCTGGTTCATCGACATCACGGCGCAGTGGAGACCAAAGCATTACCCATAAAAGCACACCAAAGCAGTACCCTTTAAAAAACACTAATTTTATCATTCACCATTACTTTTCAAAGTTTGTTGTGCTTTACATCAGAAACTTAGGAATTCTGCACCTCATTCCACTTTCAGATTGAAATGTTTTATTTTCCTTCTTATGGTAACAGAATGATTCTTTTAGGGACTAAAAAGGGCTTTTGAGGTCCCTGACTTTACGAAACGTATCCAGAAAATTGACAAAAAAATCATCATTGTGAGATCATTACTATCAGCATTCAAGCTGCAGTACCAAATGGACTTCATTCTTAGTCTGTACACAGTTGTTACCCAAGAGGGTTCATTGGATCTCTTGTAACATAGGGTCTTGTAGGACCCAGGATAAACGTCAGTTTCAAAGTGTTTATCAAATTCGTTTTCAAATGACCAAAATTGTTTACTAAAGATGAGTACCCCATTTGCTACAATATCGCTTGCCGGAGGATGCACTTTTACTGGAATGAATTTAGCAATTACTTTCCAAACATTACGAGAATATGGATTGAAGTTCAGTTTAAAAAACGATTCAGACCGACAAACAGTATTGCTCTTTGTACTCGCTATTCAAGCTCTATCATCAGCAATAGGATATCCGAATGTTTTACCAATAATTGTACAAAATTTGTTGACAATGTCCCTTTTTGGGTGTATACAGTTGGGATTGGTCATTATTAACCATAACACCATTTTCAGACTAAGAGTTGCTTTCCCGGAAAAAAAGATATTCAGAACTATTTTAGAATATCATAGATTCTTGTATATGATACCATTATTCACTTTGATACCAATATACTTTGCAATTGCCACCGTTGATCCCTTAACAATGCAGATTAACAGATCCCCTTACAATGCACATTACTATAAACCGTTAAATGTGGTACTGGTTATTATTACGGAATCATTGGCAGTTTTCACTGATATGAAACTGCTAATTCGTGTTGGTGATGTGACGTTTAGGGAGTTTGGAGAAGAAGACTCTTATGATTCACTGAAGAATCCAACTAGCTCGTCGCTGGCTATCAAAAAGGATTGGGCGAAAGTTCGGAAATATAATCACAAGGATCTGTGGTTTGACTATATATCAATCTGGATTATATTATCATTAGATATCACATTGAAACTACTCATTACATTTGGAATACCACTACTCTTTGACAGTGCTGTATCTTGTCTAACCATGGTGTTACGTGCCAGTTTAAACTTGCGATACGATTCATTATTACGTAGTATGTTGGAGCATCCCAAGAAGAAAAATCTTGATTCAACTTTACCAACAGAACAGCCATTTCAATTGCCGCATGTTCCAAAAAGTACATTCCAAGGGGAGAGTCTACAGGTGTCACAGGCAGTTGGAGATTTCATGGATGACTTTACTCTTTCCAGAGATTTTGGGCAAACGTCTTCTGTTGATAGTTTACCCAACTTCAGCAGTAAGTCGACCGGAGTTGACACACTCTAAGTGCTTGATTATCACTAACTTCTATACCAACATAACTTCAATGACACACATTGATTCGATGGATATACGCGAGAAGGGCTACGTGTTGTGATTCTCTTATCTTACTAAAATATATTCATTATTATCACTCCACTTTTGTTTTTTAAAACTATGGAACATCTATGATTTAATTCAGATCGGTGGAAAGGAACAATTTTTAAGATTAGTATAATTACAACAAAGATTATTTATTTGGGAACAATGCAAACAGAATCTCATCCGCAACTCGATAAAGTAAATGTTGATTTAATATAGGGTTTTGAAATAATTGACATACTTTAATGGCTCCTCTTCGCGCATTTTGTCTACCAACCATTCCACCAAAGATTTCTGGAAATAAAGTTGCCAATTTGTTACTGGCTTCCACTCTTGTTCGCGTCTTGATATCCTCATTTCGTTGAATTGAACTTTGTGAAAACTCTCCATTTGGCCAATATGACTCCTTTATGGTTTTCATGACACCCAAGATTCGTTCTGGGGTAAGATTTTCTTTTAATATTAATGTAAGTCTTCGTTCTACTGTATCTCCAAACAAATTTTGTAAAAATATCACTACTGCTTGTCTTCGAAGTCCCTTTAACTCGAAAATTTCCACAAACAAGTCAATAATCGGCTCAGCAGTTGAGGTTATGATGGGTTGATCCACAATGGATTGTCTATATGAAGGAGAAGGGTTCTCGATTTCTTCATGTGCCATAACTGGCGACGTTCCAGGGGATGACATTGACGGAAAGAGTGGTGGTTTGGCCTTACGTTGAAAAATCGTATCAATCGAATCATCTACAGTTTGAAAAACATTTTGCATAAAAGATTTTTTGCTCTGGATCACTTCAGTCACTTCACCAACCATCATACGTAGGATTGAAGGATGGTAAATAAATTGCTTGAACACTTGATATTTACAGATTTCCGCATGCTTTAGTAATGCCTATTTATAAGTAATTTTATAAAACTTACAATCAGATATTTTTCCAATGACACCCGTCTATTTTCTAAAAGTACTGATCGCTTGATAATCACACTTGATAGAATCATTTTTCCAGGCAAATCACAATGATGCATTATAGCTGGAAACTTTGCTCGAAGAGCATGATGTAGAGCAACAAACTGGTTATATCGTCGATAAACAATCCAATGAGAAGCCATTGAGTCAGCATTCACACAAGAAACTTTAATAGGATATAAAGCAAAATCACGACCATCCTTTTCTACCAGTCGACTCTGAATATTTACGGACACCGAACCCTATACTATCAGCTACATTTAAAAATACTGGTTGTAATAGTTTATCAATATCTCGCTTTTGTAAATTCCGTTTTTCAATCATCAGATCGTGAATTTCATGTGAGATACCACGTTTAGTAAAAAGCAACATTCTAGTACTCCCCTTTTCAGCATTACTTGTCTCAAGTTCTTTAATTTGTATATCAACAGCATCCAACTCTTTTCGCAATTTTCCCAATTGTACTTCAATTTCATTGCATTCATTTGAAAAGCAAATTTGGGCAAACGAATCTACTGTAACAGGAATGTTTTCATCAACAGAAACAGGATGAATATCTTCTATTTCAACGCGAATAAAGCATTCGATATCTTTTTCCGATGTCTCCCCATGACCAGGTACATTTTTGCCCTTCTCTAGCTCTGCTGACTTTGCCTCAAAAGCATGTGCAGAAACTTTGTAATTGTTGTTTGCAGATTCTGTTTTGTCCTTTTCATCTAAAGATCGGTGCTTCTTTTTAAAGTATGGTTGCTTTTCAGACCCACTAGAGAGATCTTCAGTAGATTTCTTAACGCTTAATTTATTGCCAGAATCAAGAAGTTTTGAAAAATCAGCCATGAAACTATGTGGCCTTCCTTTTGAAGATTTGTGATGCCTCGATTTTGGTGTGCCAAAAGCTTCGTCGTCAGTGTTAAGCAACTGTTGCATTTCCCCTTCCACATTATCCACTTTATCAGTTAGAATAGGAGATGTAGTGGGCTTTAAATTTTGTTGATCATCTTGCCACATTTTGCCAATCCCAAGAAGAGACCCTTTACGATTGAGAAAGTTTAACATAGACGATTTTTTACGCATAGTATCATCACTATCATCTTCAGTGCCACTGTGTCTCTCACTATCAAACGAAGATCGATCAATCATTTTATCTTGTCTTTCTGGAGAGCGATTTCGCAACAGTCCTCTTAGCTTGTTGGAAAAAAAGCTGTTGAACTTGGCTAATGCTTTGGCTCCTAGTGGATGCCTCAAGAACAGTGGATAGTCTTCTACCTTCATAAAGTTTATCACTTCATTATAAATGACCAAAAATGCCTTCACACCAACTACAATCAAATCAAGTGGAAAGTCTTCAGAAGGCTCGAATTCATCTTTGATTGGCACACAGTCAATGAACATATTCAATGCGTCTAAGGCTTGCTTTGAAATGTATGGGGAAAGGTTACTGTGGCTATCAGGTGCAAAGAAATCTAGCCAAACGCGCCTGATTTCAATTGCGATAGGGAAACTTTGAAAAGTCTCTAAAATCGAAGTATCATATTCGTCCTCCATACTTTGAATTGGCTTTTCTGGTGAAACATTTTCTTGCAATTGGTTCACAGCAACTGCGAATTCTACTAATGGTAAATGATTATTTGTATCCATAAAATCTTCGAAATATGATCTTAGAACAGGATCGTCCAATACTTGATTGAGTGTCATTTTATCACCAGCGTCTCTAACTTCCCGTTTCTGAATTTTAACTTTCATAGACTTACCTTTGCTTTCGCATTTAACTTTAATATTACTTTATCTATCCTTTTTAGTGCAACTGATAATTGATTCAAGTATTCTTGAGTTTTTGAAACTTTAGTTCCACTAATTATATCATCTGGAGCACATCCCGCTAAAGGTGAGGCTTTATATATTACCTATTAGTGTTTCTTTTTGTTGGATTTCTGCCAAGATGTCATTTCGTATTTTACAGGCGCCTGGTAGATTGTCACACGAACTAATGTAACTACAATAAGCTTCGAACGTGTGAAACTGCCGACGCGCCGAATTGGCTTCGGAAGGGTCTATTGAGTCATTAATGAACTCTTTTGGTTTCCAATATGCATGACTATGAAATGAGTTGTATTGTTATTACGTTTGAGGATATTGCTCAATCAACATTCCACCCTACTAATTAGTTCGTAAAAGTTACTAAAATATCGAAGTTCTGGTTCCAATAGTCAGGATCTGAAAAGGACTTTATCAAAGGGCATAGTAAACATGTTACTAAAATCTCTCTCACCAATGTCATTACTATACCATTTGATATTTCTTTTTTTGGAAATAATAAAGCCAAGTAAGGTTTGATTCTTTTTCTCAGCCATGCATATTCCAACGGTGTAGTATCAGATACACTCGCAGAAATCGCAGGATGAAGCTTTCCTTGACAATAATGTGTTGCCAATTTTTTTTGTAATTCTTCTTTGTCTAAATTTATGGACAAGTTCGATGCCTTCATTAACTTGTTAGCCAATGCAACCTCTTTCGCGTGTTGGGTTATTATACCAATGATTCGAACCAACAGGAGTTGATTAGCATCTACACTATGGGTTCTAAAATAGAGCTCCGAAACTGCTTGATATAATAAGTTGTCAATTGTTGTTATGAATGATTGATCTGTCGAGATATTCTTATACCACGTTTGAATGAAGTCTTTAGAGACTAATGCCAATATATCCTTTATCACTTCATCCATTTCTTTATTTGGGATGCCTCGGGTACTTTGATTTACAGTCACAGGTTTGTTTTCTAATGGTTTAGCCAACGGATACAACATGGTAGGTTTTCCACGAAGGTGAGCAATTAATTTAGCATCTTTCTTTGAATTGAAGAAAGCACCCACTTTATTTGGTATTGGTTCTTTGATGAAATAAGCTTGAATGTTTTTTGAAATGGCAAACAAAACCACTACAGCAACACAACCAAACAAATGAAAGACTATTCGATATAAAATTGATCTTAATACTAGATTTAATAAACCGATAACGTACAATAACAGACCAAACCTCCAATCCCATAATACAATACTTTCATAGTGAAAATTTTAACCTCAAGTCAATGAATTATAGATAGGGTTATGTAATGAATGAAAAGAAATTGTATGTAATTCTATTGTTATTCAATGAATAAACGTTTGAGAAATGCCATGATTAACTAACTCACTATTGTATTTAGGACTGATATAAGGAAATACTATGTAACGAAATATATTCAACTGCAGAGAGCATAAGCTTTAATGATTTCTGCCTTTGGATAGTATTTCATTTAATTCTCTCGTTCCAATTTTTCACATTCATCAAAAACATGTCCATTACGATACCCAAAGCAATATGGCAGTCAGCTCCAGACTCCAGAATAACGTGTATAATCTCAACAAAGGAAGGAAATAGAGTTATTGCTGGGATGTCTAATGGAACTATTTGCATTTTCAAAAGAGATCCTCAAACAAGAGAACAACTAATACCAGATGTATATTGTATAGGACCTGCTTCGACTATAGTTTCATTGCTCTCTTATCAAATTGAATTGGAGGACTCAGACAGCTCAGATAATGCAATTGTATCTATCACTGCAACAGGGTATTTCTAAAATATATTTATAGTTACAGAGATATTTGCTTATGGCATATATATGATGGTCAGTGCTTGCAAACTCGTCATGAACGAAACGATGGAGTGAAAGGAATTCTTCAAGGAGTTCAGGTATTTATGGTATTTGGTTTACAAATCCAGATTCATTCTTGTGGAGCGTTAGTTTGTTATGGAGAATGCAATAATTTGGTAATCTTAGATGGTGCAACGTTAGAAGTAAACCATTAGGAATTCACATTAGATTTTAGCTTCATTTGATTTGGTTGGAACTTGGATTATTTCCATCAGCTTATTCACCACAAGTATGTATTTTCAATATCATTTAATCATACGTTAGGCGAAAAGGACGTGGACCGGATGTTGTTATTAGATGCTGATGGAAATATTCATTCAATGCTTTTGGACCTGCGCAAATTCACTTGCATTAAGGATCCACTAGTTCAATCGTGCCATGTAATATCTCAATCTATTGGAAATGCTATCGATATTTCTGTTAATCCTCATGATAAGAATATTTTCTTTGTATTGGAAAAAACATTCTGTGAAGTTCTACATGCTGAATTCAAATCCTTAATTAAAATTGCATCAGAAACGTCTGATACTTTCTTCAAAGGGGCAAAGTTTTTATCAGCACGTACGCTATTAATTTGGAATGATCATGGAGCATCTTTCTTATACTATTTGGGTGATTCAACAGATTTACAACAAGGAACATGTGGGAATTTAGAGCCCAGAAGTATTGTACTCATATCGGATGGTCAGAATGCTATTTATGTCAAGAATTTAGATGTTGGCTATTATTCATCCTACAAGTATTAGATTTTGATATATCTAATTCATAGAAGTGCAACATGTATTGGAGTATCTGAGCAGTCAGATCGAAGTGTATCACTGCTTCCGTGTCCAGCCACTCTTTTAGACTCTCAACAAACACTATATTATTTTAGTTGTGACACACTTCAGAAGATGAAAATAGCAATCACTCCTTTTTGGGCCAATATTACTGGCTCTAAAATGAACGAAGTGCAGATAAGTACCAAGTCGAGAGATGCCAAGATGATGGTGTATTTACCAATCAGTGCAAGTACGACATATATAAATAACATTAGAGTACCAAATGCGAGATTTGTGGACCATAGAATCCCCCAAACATATTTTCACATCCATGGTTGCCTTGCAAAAATCTTTTGTTGCCATGGGATTTGGTATTTATATCTTATTAATATTATAGAGAATGGAGATATTGCAATTATCCCACAAACCGAAATTTTGATGAAACATCAAGACTATTGGTATGAAGCAGCAACTCTTGTTTTTAAAGGACATACATGTCCGGTGACTTGCTTATTTGTCCCAGACTTTCCAAATTCAAATCTACAAAATTTGCTTTTGAGTGGTGATAAGTTTGGTAATGTAATTTTGTGGAACACCGTGTCTGGAAAAAAGCTTTCCACCTTTTATGACCATTCACAAAGGATATGTCGCTTTGCACAATTACCACCAGAGGTTGGTGGAAAGTACAAAACTGGTGTTATATCAATTGGACAAGACAACTCAGTTAGTTTGATCCATCTTGAAGATTTTTATAGTCTCACGTTTGTTGGGCATTCAAAGCGGATAGTATCAATCCATTGGAGAACCACTGATCATTGGGTAATGATGGTCCATTGTGTAGATGGTGCTCTTTATATTTGGCATGTAAGTTTATTGGAAGACTAAATATGTGTTTAGTTGAAATCAGGACACCTTGACAGAATAGTCCGTGGGCCAACGGTGCAGGGAATAATAGATAGCTGTGATGCTAAAGTTGAGTAATTTTTATCATTTGAAATATACTAATCTAAGTGTTTCTCAACCACAGGATGCATTGACTACATCTCGCTCGACACTTTCTGTTGCGACATATCCGATTAGCTCCAAAAAAGGTACTAAAAGCAAATTAATCGTAAGATTTTGTGCCAATTTTAGCTGTTGCTCAGATAAAGGTGAAAAGATTGGTGGATGAAATGTATAATGGTGAGCATTTAACGCCACCACTTGGAAGAAAGACGGGTGGTGATAGTCCTCCAGATACACCAACAATTGATCGTACAAAAATTAAAGGGCAAACTGTTAAACCAATCCAAAGTGTGGCTGCAAACACCAAAGTTGCCGGTAATTCTGCGACAGGAAAGATCAACCAATCCATTGATTTACTAAAAAAATCATTTCCAATTCCTGGAACATTAAATACTTCAAAAGCTGTTAAACAGCCAGTTGATGATAATAGCCCATCGACAGAATTGGACAAAGAAAAGCGAGGTTCTCGACCAGACGATGTTTTGGTGAGCGATTTATTCAGTTGCATAATGTCATGGGGAATGGACGGCAATTTAGACCGATTTTGCATTGAAAAACTGAAGTTAACAAAACCAGCTAATGCATGTATTGGGCTAAGAGGGTAATAAGTGGAAATGCTTACTTTTTAGTGCTGGTGGGTACCTCTCGTTTCCAATTCCACATTCTTCTAAACAGAGCACCGCTGATTGGACTTACAGCGCTAATTTAACTGCGCAACGACTTCTTACAATTGTTGCGCTTGTACGCTCTTTGGTGTCCAATTACAACCTGAATGAAGATCCAGCGTCTCTAATGCGCAAATTCGGAACTATGATGAATGAGAACACCATTTCAGATTTCAAACCGCCTTCTTTTTCGATCCTAATTAAATTTTGGCAAGATTCAATTCGTAAGTATTTACTTTTCTTATTATAGCCGATATTCAAGAGGCGGCAAAGTTCTTACTTAGTCGCTCATTGACAACATTAACTGAAGAGCAACTAAACAAAATCTTGGCATATTGGGGACAATTTTGTAAATTGTGTATCATTATTTACCTATAGTACCTTTACAAGTGCCAGTGAAGTCAAAGACTGGATGTCGTGCCGCTGTCGTTCTCGGGTTGGTTGGTTCACTTTTGCCGAATTCATTGCCCTTACGGCTATGCAAAGATGTATCAACCTCATTAGAAGCCATCATTAAAGATCCACTGAAAAATGCTTACCGCCTACTAGCAATTGAAATACTAGGAAATGGCTTCCCAGCGTGGGAACCTCATTTGAATGGTTCTGGAATTATCAGATGCTTAGTGCATCTAACCGGTCTATCTGGTCAGCAATCTGTAAATGGTGGACCTATGCTGAATCCCGCGAATATGATGATGGCACGGCAGGCATTGTTAGCAATAGCTGGTTGCAACCCTGCCCTGTTTGTTAGTACACTGACGTTTGATCTACTACATGCTAAGGATGTGTGGGATCGAGTTGGATGCTTAAAGTTGTTGGGTCTCTTTATCTCGAAGGTTTATTGATCAATGTTTAATTATAGAAACCCTTGATGCTCTACAACCACCTTCTCCCAATGATTGATTCAATGGTAAAAATGCTAGATCCTAACCACCCATCATTACGAGAGTCACTTCAAGATATCGTCACAGTTAATTTTGCAGAACTGGTGAAAGTGTTTCCATCGGTTGCATTCCACTCTGGAAGTCAACGCCTTGCGATTGCAACTTTAGATGGAAACTCAGTAATTTATGATCTTCGCACTGCGACAAAGGTTACAATATTGGAGGTATGATTAACTCAAGTTTGATTTTTGTTCAGGGCCATCGCGCAGCTGTTCATGGAATATCTTTTTCTCCAAATGGAAAGTTACTTGCTAGTCTGTCACTTCAGGAAAATCAAATCGCGTTTTGGCAACCCGCACAAGGCTTTCTTGGAAGTTTGGTAGGTGCGTTCAGTGGTGGTACAAGCGGTGCTCGTGGAGGAATCTCAGTTCCATCAATGGGTGTTGGACGGCTCTCTCCATTTCGCACTTTTGCTATCGGACAACCAAATACCGAAGTTGTGCTGGAAGAAGCCATAAGAGATATTAAATTTGAATGGACTGGAGAACGCGCTTTGAGACTGTTTAGCATCCGTGGTCTGGAGTTAGTATTCAATGTTTGAGAGTGTAATATTACAAGAGCAATAAAATACTTGGTAAAGACAGGAATTATATTTCATAAGGCGATAAATTGTTAAGCGGGATAATTATTGCTGTAATGTTTCATTAACAGGTGGAGTCACTGGGTGGGAAAAAAGTTTCCCCATCCAATGAATCAAGAATTTAATCAAGAATTAAAACCTCAAGTAGAAGAAAAGAAGCATGTTCGAGCATGCGATGGTATGTTTTTGGTTGATTAGCTTATCTAAGGTTGTCGAATGCGTAAAAGAAAGTGTGATGGAGCTGTACCATACTGTTCAAATTGTAGAAAAACAACTATTAGAGATGAAAATGGAAATCCAAGTATTAAAACGTACACTAAAATATTCTATTAGTTTGCACGTACTCATCCGTCACCAAGAAAAGAGGTCCTAAAAAAGGATACAAGGATACCTTGATGCAACGTATTGAATCTTTAGAAAGCATTCTAAATCCATTAAATAAACAGACGAGTTTAGATGCAACATATCAGTGGGCATCTGGTCAGAAGGACGCGGGTGCAGTTTCGAATCCAAATATTTTTGAAGGTTGGCATAATCAAGAAATGGACTCTCAGCCAATCGAGAGCCCAGATCCACTGAAGTTTTTGGAAAACCTTCTAGGGGGTACAGGTACACATGGTAACCTTAATAACGAATATTTACTTCTTATAGGTCAACCATATGTCCATGCACATTCAAATATTTCTCAACACGGAAGTCCAGCTAATGACACACGAAAAAAGCCTAAGAGTCAAGTAGATGCACCAATTGATCCAAATGAGGAAGAGTTTGAATTGCACCTTATCCGTTTGGGTCTTCAGTATTGCGGATTAACAACCAACTATCGCCTTTCTTTACTGTTGGGAGAAAATTATTCCATACATAAGAAAAATATTCATGGTTCTCTCAGGGTTGCGTTGTGTTCAGTTGGAATCTTCTATTCTAAACATCCTTATTTACTATCACTATTCAAAACAGGTTTTGGAAACACCATTAATGGTGAAGATAGTAGACAGAAAATTGTTGAAATGTATTTATCTCAGGCAGAAAAAATGGTTCCAACGACCTTCACAAACGAGATTGAATTAATTGATGCCATTCGAGGTTTGTTCAAAATAGTTTGTTTTAATAATTTTTAGCACTATTAATTATTGAAGAAACGTACTTTGCAATTGAAAAGCACTCTAACGCTGTACGTGTCGCTGGTAAATATTAAAAGTATTAATAGTTAGTTCAACACAATAAGTTGATAAAAGAGCATAATCTGTTCGCATTTATTGTTTTCAATCCACTGCAATACTCTTTAGGCCCATCAGTGGACGACTACAAAATTGAAATCGAAGGTTCAACTGTTGTTCCAAAAGCACCAAACCTATCCGATGCTGAAGTAAAAGAAAGATTTTCCCTTTGGCAAGAGTGTCTGGCTGTTGATACTTTTGTTTCAATGCTCTCTGGTGAAGCATTTTTCTTGGATGAAACTGAATATTCAGAAATATTTAGGAATCCAGCACTAGATTTTAGCAAAATAGGAAATGATTTCCAGCATCCTGTTCACTTTCCACGACTGTGCAAGATTCAAAAGGCTAGAAATTCAATTTGGGCTGATTCACCAATGGATACTTGTTTTGACGAAAGTCGTGAAATGACTGCGGTTGCAGCACTGCATTATTCCGCAGGCATCATCAAGTTTCGGATTCCAATGTTGCGTCTTATTCGAAGGGCCTTGCGATATGTTCGAGAACTTAAAGCCGGTTCAACGCATCGATATTTGGGAGATTCCGCCACATCTATTCATAATGCTTTAATAAGTCAATATGAAGTTTTGCCAACTTTGTTTACTCCATTTAAAAGCCTTGAAATATTCGTCAATGGGTCTGATATCAGTCATTTATGTATTAATTCTGTTTGGAGGTCACTAAAATCATTCAACCATGATCTACTGATTTATTTTTCGGCCTTTTGTTACCTTCATTTACCAATAGTTGCTTCCAATACTAGGTACAAATTATCATCAACATCAATGGAATCGTATACTTCACTTGATATTTTGATGACTGTCCTCCGAGCTACAGTCTTTCAAATTAGAGCTCATTATACACCAGTGAAAGCTAATCAGTCACTTTTTATGCCCCAATCTTACAATTCTACCATTCTTCCCATCAATATTCATCAATTAGATCCTGAACGTTTATCACCTGGATTGGCTAGTATTCACGCCGCAGTAGCCATATATATTATTGCTACATCAGCTATTGTGGGATGTCGTACCTGTAACAATGGGTTATATGCGGTCGAAGCAGAAAGCTTGATACGTACATGGGTCTACCCTGCTATAAATCGAATTGCTGAAGTTAAACCAATGGCCAACAAATATTATTCAAAATTAAAAAAGCTAGTTGATAATTGAAGACTGCCTTTAGTAACATCTTTATTTAATCATTCATTAATAAAAATGACTTATTTCAGTTGTGACATTTGTTGTATGAATGCTTTGGCGGACAACAGTTCAGTAGAGCCATAAATAACTGATTTTTTAACCAAATTGGATCGCTATAAAAAGTTAGTATGAAATAAAGTAAACCTGTGCATAGTCCATTAAATTATGATACTCTTGATAGTTTCCTCCCCCAATCACGAAAACAATTGCATCAGAAAAGGTAGTTTTTTTGGCACCTTGTTGACTTTGTTGTTGTCTTGGTGATTTAGGATCAAATGTTTGTAAATCTTCTGTACTTGAGCTAGCGGTTCCTTCCATCACAGAGTCCACTATCTTTGTAACTGTTAACTCTTTACGACTGGGTAACATATTTTTAACCCCAGAAATAAGATTTCCAAATCCTTCTCCAATACCTGCTGATTGTAAAGTTCCAGTTAACTATGCATATGTGAATTTCTAAATCGTTACCCTTGAGAAATTAGAGGTGAATGACCCTAATAGATCATTTGAAGAATTGTCCTTCTGAAGTTGAGGATTTGCAACTTGAGATGCGGTCATCTTTGAATACATTCGAACACTATTTGTTAAAACAGATCCGTTTACTGTTTAACATGTTCAATAGCTCCAACGTCACATCCCAATTCAGCAAAAGCATTTTGTATTTTGGTTACGTCTTCTTTTGATACATTTTCCACTGACAAAAAGTAAATCAAAAATAATCGTAATTTATCTTCAATATTTTTTTGTTGATCTGATATTAGCTCCAAAATTGCATTAGGGGTCTATCATTAACAGTAGCTGTATAGTTACCAATTTATTGATAGATTCTTCCATTGATATAAAAGAATCCAATTGTCGCTGTACGATGCTATTCAAAAGCGAAGTTGCAATAACTGTGTGCATATCCAGAATTTTCTTTTTCATCCTCAATTCAGGTATTTGAGCAATGGTGCTAGATAATTGCTGAGTACTCAAGTTCAAATCGCTATCTCATTAGGTTACTCTTAATTATACTTTGGATCTTGCGAATCTGCGGCTCCTACACTATTGACCTGTGCTTGATAGCTTTTTGTTTCTGTATCGATGTACACTATTGTAAATATATAATTTGCGTACTTCCGACCTCTGGTAATGGACATGATGCATTCTTCTCCCAAAATGTATCCGTCACATCTATATCATAATTTTTCACAGACTTTCTCCCATTTTCATCAGCCTAAATTGTTGATTAAAAATGCAGCAATACTGTAACATTAACACGGTTTAGTTTCATCTCCAAAATGTCGTGAAATAAAGTTGAATAAGTCCATGAATGTGTAAGCATCGATGCCAAATCTAAAGATCTATCCAACAATATTAGCACTATAATTTTGTTAGATATTCTTCAAACCTATTCCAATTAGGTGTAAAATAACAAACCTGGTCTTGTTAAATGCATTTTCTCTGCAAACAAGTTTGCTCTACTATTTATAATATTGTCCCTGAGTTTTGAATCTAATTTTTTGGCTACAGCTTCAGCAACATTGCCTTTTTGGCATTTAATTATTGGCACCGTGCCTGAATGTAAGATTGTAAAGTATATCTACCTAAAGTAACAATTACTGAAAACAATCCCATGGCAATATCGTCGACTAATTGTTCAATGACAATGTCAGGTGTTGTTGGATCATTCAAAACCTTGTATGTTTGAGATTTTTCTAATGAGAATAAATTGGATTCCAAACATATATAATTCAAATATTGATCGTAAACTTGTGAGACTAATGAAGCTGAGTTTGTTTGAACTGTTAATGAAGCAAATTCTTCCAACAGGCTTCGAGGTAGTGCTGACGAAAAGTTGACATAAACTGAGCTATACAATTGCTTTTTTAAATCCTAAAGATATGAGATTCAATTAATACCTCAGATAAAATTTGGATATTTTCAATTGTAGGTTGAATAAAGTAAACTGCAGGGACATCTGGGATAGGTTGACGATCGCTTAACAAGGCCCTAAAAATGAATTCTAAAAACATATACCTAAAAATCAGAAAGTATAGGGTACATATGGACAGTAATACCAGCTCCTCGTAAATCACCCAAACGCAGTGTTGGCGAAATAACATCCTGACCTTGTTTATCATACACGAGAACTTTCCAACCGACTTGAGCATCGTCCTCAGGTTCCTGATTTAAATTCAGCATAGTCAACAGTGCTTGTTGTTGTGCTTTTCTTAGAGATTCAATCATGAATGAAAAATGAACAGAAAGCAAATTTCAGCTTTACTTTTCTCAAAAGCAACTAAAAATATAAAGAAATGAGTCTATTCAAACTACTAATCCGTTATTCAATCCTATAACAACATTGGTGATATTATCATCTATTTGCTTGGCGCGTAATCCTTTGAGTCCTGCTTTGATAAGTCGATGCGATATTTGGTCTGGTGTTTCATTGACGCGAATGCACTTCAACATCTCTTCCATATTTAATCCATCCCATAATCCATCTGTTGCCAATAGCAAGTATTTGTCGTTTTCTCCTAATTCTATTACATTTACATCGGGATCAGATAGCACACCGATTTTACGTGCTGCTGCATCTCCTAAAGGTCATTAATAATAGATTTGACAACTAACCAAGCGTTCGAGTTACAGCAATTCTACATACGTTAGTTTGGAATATTACCCTGGATAAGGCAAGCTTCCTTTGAATACTCTAAGTGGTCCTACTAATAAGGCAAATCATTGTTACCAGCAAACTTCCCATCCAGCCAAAGTTGCTCTACTCTTCCACCTGCTGCCATAATTCTCTCTTTCTCACTTTGGACTTCACAAGTATGATCCCTTCCAGAGTTAAATATAAAGTGTTTACTTTGTAGTTGTTAATCCAATCAATGCTGAATCTGCTTTTTTGATGATAGTTAATCTACTATCTCCAACATGAGCAACGTATACCAAATTGTTGATGATAACCAAAATGACAGCAGTCGTTCCAGATAAATACGAATCCCAAGTTTGATCATTCAATAGCATTTCATCAACTTTCTTGAAAGCACTCTTTAATACTTCTTGTGTATTTGTTAATAGTTGCTCTGATTGTTGTTGGAAGATTGTTGGAAAGGCAGCTTTCGCTGCTGCTGATGCTTTATGACCTTCCGAGCCTAGCATTCAAAATGAATTAAAACAAATAGACCTCAAGTTACCATGACCATCAAATATTCCAAATATGTGAATAACGGTATTCTGAACGACTAGAAAATCAGGGAGAATCAGAACAGCGTCTTGTTGAGTCGCTCTACCACCTAAATCGGTAAACGTTCCAATTTTCTTTGAATCAACGGGCATAGAGGAAGTTCCCATCAAATGTTTAGAAATTGAACAATTGGAAAAGACACATCATCGTCATCCAACGCGTCAAGACCCATTAATAATTGGCTGATAAACTTGCTTACATCTTTGTAATATATTTTGTTGAATTACTACACCATGGATGAGTACCAACAATTAGATACTTTTTAAGTGATTTTACTCTCATTTATAAGAATTGCTTCCCTCATTTTATTCACAGTCAATTCATGTATCAGTTGGACACCTTTTCGCTGTTCTCATTGCGGATTAATGCTAAAATATTCAACTTCAAAGATAATTTTTTTTCTTCAATTTTTGTCGAGATGAACACAGAATCGACACTCAATCGACACTGGAAGATCATCCTTGGAGCAATCGTGGTCTCGGGTATTGCAGGTGGAGCATTATACTATTTGTCAAAACCATCTCCAGCAAAGGTCGAAACCCCAAAACCAAAGAAAAAGAACAAAAAGAAAAAGTCTGGTAACTAATATGGTAAACTCATTTTATAGATGCCTCAAAGTCAAAAGATTTGGGTGAACAGCAGCCAATCGAATCCAATAAGGTAATTCGAGTTTATTTCACACTAGGATGTAAAAGTTTTAGCACAAGAAGCAAAAGCTGCTGGAAACAAATTATATGCAGCAAAGAAATTTAACGAAGCCATTGAACAGTACACCAAGGCCATTGCTTTGCATACAGATGCTGTTTTTTACTGTAATCGTGCAGCATCCTACTCAAACATTCAAGAATATCAATTGGCCATCAATGATTGCAATGAAGCAATCAAATTAGATAAGGCTTATATTAAAGCTTTCCATCGTCGAGCACTCGCATTTGAAAAATTAGGGAATCTTAAGGATGCATTAAATGATTATACAGTGGTCTGTGTATTAGAATCGTTCCAGAATCAAAATTCAATGGCAGCACCAGATCGATTGTTGAAAGTAATTTCTACACAGCGAACAGAGGAGATTATGAAATCCAAAGTGACTACTATGCCATCCCAAACGTAATCATTAAGTTTATTAATCAAAGTTTTATTTCCGCGTACATGGATTCTTTCCGGGCGACACCATCTGATGCTCAGATTGTCTTGGACTTGGAATCTGAAACTGAGTCGGATTTATTATTGAAAAAGACTTTTACCGCATATACTAAGCGTGAATGGCAAACTTCATTTGACCTTGTAAATTTGGCCATTAAGGAGGATAAATTTTCAGACAAGTTGATCAAAGCAAAGGCATATAACTATCGGGCTACCTTACACTTTTTGATGGGTATTCATTTTTATGTAGCTTATTATAGGTCTTGTGAATGAAGCGGTTGAGGATTTGGAAAAATCTTTAGAATTAGACCCTAAAAACGTCAATTCTATCATAAAACGAGCAACTTTATACATGGAACGAGGAGAAGTGGAGAAAACAATCCAACAGTTTGAAAAAGCGGAATCAGTTACAAAGGAGCACCCTGATCTTTTTTATCATCGTGGTCAAGTCAGATTTTTGACAGGCGATTTTGAAGGTGCTGTTCAAGATTACAGTAACTCTTTGAAATATGAAAAAGAAAATGAATCTTCAGTTTATGTTCATATTCAAATGGGAGTTGCTAAATATAAATTGGGCGACCTAGTGGGCTCTGATGCTAAATTTAAAGAAGCAAAAAAGCTTTTTCCAAAGTCTGCTGAAGTATGGAACTATCACGGTGAAATTTTGATGGACAAGCAAAATTTTGCCGACGCAGAAAAGAGTTTCTTAAAAGCAATTGAAATGGACCCGAAATCACCTCTTCCATACATCAATATGGGTAAAAGATTTACAGTTTATTGATTCGTATAGCAATTCTTTTATTACAATGGAAAAATGATGGTGACGGTTCAGAAGCACAATGTAAAAAGGCAATTGAAGTCGATCCATTATGTGATATTGCCTATACTCAGTTAGCTCAACTTTTATGCCATCAAAACAAAATGGATGAAGCATTGCGAGTATACAATGACGCTATCAAAATTGCGCGAACTGAAGCGGAAGTTATGAATATCATCTCCTGTCAAGAAGCAGCAGCAGCTCAAGCCCATGTTATGAAAGTAAGTTTCAACCTTCATTAATCTCAGAACTTTCCTGAAGCCATGGCCAAATTGCGACAATAATCATATAATAAAGAAATTTCATGTTTTATTCATCAAACGTTCCGGTTCATAATCATTTCTGAAAATTAAGCTATGTAAATTTTTTGATAATCTGTTTTTCGCGTCTGCTTATATGAATTCCACGAAAGATACTCCGAAAGACGATGGCCATCAAAATGATGCTGGAAAGAATTCTTTAGATACCGAGCATTCAATAGTGACCCCAAAATCCAAAGGAGGAGGACAAGAGAGGAGAATAATTGCAGAAGACCCAGAATGGAATCTTGCCCCAATAGAAAAGCTTACTGCACTTTGTGTAAAAGCCATTGTAGCCAACTTTGAGAGTAGAATTTTAATGTGATTAACGTTTAGAAAAACCAATACTGGAAGGAATTCCGGAAAAGTATCGAGATTCGATAATTGAATCTATTCCATTAGATTTCCCATTATCAATTGCAGGACCATTAATACCTGACCCCTCCTACTGGAAACGAAGAACAAAATCCAAATTCCAATATTCCAGTGTAACTAATCATGGTAATTCTTGGAAAAGGATGTTTTTTGAACTTCATTTACGTGATGTCATTGAAAATTTCAAACCAACAACAGATACAAATGTAATGAGTGAATCAATGAAACAACTTCAATTGGAACTATTCTTGGCGGCCCCATTTGTAGAAACTTTGAAATTAAGGAAATTGAAACCAATTGAAGTTGTTCCTGTTCCACCAGATGATGATGATAAATATAAGGATTTAAAAAAAGCTCCAGATGTTCCAAGTGATAAACCTTTAGATCATTTGGAATTAGGAGGTTTATTAGTTCAATTGAAACAATTGAAAGAATTCTCTTGTTATTATGGGTATCAAAAATCTATCTAATGATTGTATAGTTTAACTGATTGTGGAATGGATTTCTCATGGTCCTTTTTTGGAATGACCTTAAAAGATTCAATATCCCTCTGTGCTGGATTAGAAATCATCACTTTAACTAAATTAGCAATTACTGCAAGTGGAATTGATGATGATCGATGTCGATTAATTTCACATTCCTTATTGGATAATTCAACCTTAAAGCATTTAGATTTATCTCACAATAAGATTTCACAAACAGGTGCTAGAGGATTAGCCAAACTATTAGCTAGTCCAAAAACGGTATTGGAAATATTGAAAGTATCCAATAATCAAATTGAAAAGGAAGGTGCAAAATGTATTGGAAAGTCTTTACAAGTTAACAATACATTATTCCATTTGGACTTGAGATTGAATTATTTACACGATCAAGGAGGTCATTTCTTACTTTTATGTTTGGTCAAAAATAAACAACTTAAAAGTTTGGATCTTTCCGGAAATGGATTAGAAATGAAATCAACCAAAGCTTTGGCAGTGTTACTCAAACATAATCTTCCAACTCTGACTGGAATAGATGTTTCTTGTAATAAATTAGGTGACTATGTTGCAGAAAGAACAATGAATACCGGTTCTACTCAGAACTTATTGGATCCTGCTCCAGTTATTCAAAATATTGGTAAAGTCAATGATATGGCTGGGAAAATTTTGTTTGAAGCTACTAGTCAAAATAAGGTTCGTTTTGGTTTCATTTAACCGTTAGTATCTTACAAGTTTTGATCTTCGAACCACTGGTCTGACACCAGAATATTTGGTTGCTATTCAGGGTATTGTCACAGAAAATTCCCATGATTTATAAGTATCCAATAGATGTCCAAGGGAATCAATCTAAATAAAGCTGTCCATATATAAAAATGTTCTGATGATCTTATATATATTAGCAAAATTATTTCTAGGTAGTTGGCTGCGGTTGTGTGTGAGCAGGCTGTGGTTGTAAGCTTGTGAGCAGAGACTCCAGTTTACTTTTATAGTGTTTCGACATTGGCCAAATATCACAAAAACGTTCAAGTGCTGGCAAAATAAAACAATGCACCAATTGTACAGCCTCCAAAAAATCTTTCTCATTGTATGGTGGAACTCTCCCAGCTAGTAGACCCGAAGAAGATACAATAAATAATTCCAAAGGTTGAATTGCCCAATACTGAACAGGAGAAGGTTTGGTGGAGGAAGACAATGGAGATTCATGTGACATTAGACATTTCAACATATATGCTAGAGCCCTCAAAGTTGTCATTAAAATTTGACGAGATGTAAAAGTGAATGCAGGTGGTGGGAGATTGTCTACATTTGAATAGCGAGGTACCGATAGCCGATAAGTAGGTGGAACAGTACTGGAAGCATCCAATGACCGCATATGCAAATACCTTTAACGAATTAGAAAGAAATTGAATGGCTTACGAAAAAGCGCAAAGGAATAATAAAGTTCCTTCGACTGCTGGAGCTGCGTACGACCAAACTATAAAATTTTCTGGTTCTTGTGGTTCACTGTATCCCATTGCAAATATTTCCAGAGATGGAAATGCTCTTGCTCGATCTGGTATATGCGAATACCAAATCAAAAGTGAGTCATGCAAACTTTCAAAAGTTATATCACGAGGGAGACGCATAAATGAATTTTGCACTCCAGGAGGGTGTGCGGACAATGCCTCTTCCCACCATTGATGTTTTTCCCCGTCACACGAAAATAATGGAACTCTTGATCGGACCACTCTGAGTATCCGACGAATAATAACACAGATCCAGACAACGTAATTAAAAGTGGAAGATGTAGTATGTGGATACAAATCAAATGTACATATATCAGATACTCGATCAAACATCTGAGCATATGGACCCTTTTCCCAAACTGTATTCGTAGCCAGGGTTGGCTTTCGAATTGGCGGTTGCGATTTATCATCCCTAACTCCCGGTCTCCAACCTTTAACAAAATCAGGATACAGTCGCTCATCTAATGAAAAAGCATGGCCACTTTCCATAGAACAGAAAGTATCAAAGACAAGACATGAAGCCCATAAAACAAATCTTTCTTGCTCTTCAGATGCATTTTGAGGGGCTTGCGAAAATACATCAGTTGGAACTCTAAAAACAAACGAATCAACGCTCCAAAGCGGCCTGGAGTTTGATTCAGTATCCATCATAGTAAAAATTCCAAGCACTTCAGCAACATAGCATGCATCCTCTATAAAATATTAGAAGAAAGGCTATAGTTACGAATGAGACGGATTGCACTACCACCTTCTCCGATTCCATACGCAAACGGAGCCAGACATAGCATAGCTCTAACCAAATCACACGAATCAATAGGTTCAAAAGGTAATTGAAACATTGGGTCAACTGTTTTGGTGAACGTGTCAGGTATAGTAACAAAATTTAATTGTGAAAGCGATTGATTGATACACCGAATAGAACGACTAGCATATTTTCTCGCAACATCAATCCGATGCTTCAAGCTAATTTTGTCGGGACCACAAGGGAAAAGATCTGGGTGATTCGAAAACATTACAGAAGTAGCAAACAATGCAAACTTTAGTGCTTTACACATGGTTGGTGACACCCCAGTCGGAGATAGAATATGTAATTTATCAGTGGAAGACATTGGCACAGCTTGTAAAACTATGTAACTAAGATGAAATAGATGTTGCTCTAGGTGAGTCAAATAAACGCTATCAATAATTGTCAGTGATGGCTCGTGAAAAACTTGTTGTGCAGGAATTGCTGGTCGGTCCAGCACTTTTTCGATTGGAGTGATAAAGGTGTTTTGAAACACTAACGTTAAATATATCGTGAGTTACTTTTAGTGTCTACGAACACTCCAGGAGAGATTGAAAAATATGAATCTGGATTTGGCATATTCCAAGATTCCGTTTGATTGACATCAACGTTTGGCTGATGAGTAAAATCTTGAGTTCCATTAATTGACGTATTTGGAGAAGCGACACTTTGAGTAGAACTAGCCGCTAACATATTCTTTGCTCGCTTTTTCCGTTGTTTCTCAGAGTATACACAACATGGTAACCCATCCTTATCCCTAATCTTTGATTTTATACATATCGTGCAGTAAGGCAATCCTCCATCACACTTTCTCTTCTTTGATCTGCATGCATTACAAGTTGAACTAACTGCAGTGATGTTTTCAGGTTTACTATTGAGATGTTTTGAAGGTGAATAAATACATTGAATATCGGGAGTTCGTTTTTGAGTTTGCAGACAATGAGAACATGGATTTTTACCATCGCAAGCTATATTAAATTGTTAAATTAGGTTTAAAAACCTCTCTTTCGCTGTCGACAAAGATCTGAAAGAAATGTTAGTGATGAATAACATTAAAATACCGCATGCTTTATATATTTTTACTTCAGGACTATCTTTTGGAGAAGGAATTTCGCCAAGAAAACTGTCCATAGTAAATCACTCAGGTTTAAAATTGGTGGGATAAAAATTAGTCCTGCTCCATACGCCACTCCAAATCTGTTTTACTTTCATTAAACGGAAATTTTAGAAAGGGTAAAATATTTTATTATTCCATACTGACATCTTCATCATCAAATCCTTCATCTTCTTCCATATCTGTCAATTTTTGAAGTCTTCGTGCCTGTTTCTTTTGCTTTTTCTGTTGTTTTTTAGATATTTGTGAGTTAAATATCGGATTAATCAGTGCTTCATCTCTAGTAAATAGTTCTTCCTTTTTCTCTACTACTACAGTCTTTTTTACAACCGGTTTGAATCTAATTTCCGGAATTGAAGAATCCAGTCTTTGTTGAGGCATAGTCTCCAGCATTGGTTCTTCTACCATTTCACTTTCAACAATCATACTATCTGATTCCATTGGTATCGCGCCATAAGACTGTGGTTCAACGCTATTTAACACCTCAGAGTCATTGGTTAAATCGTCAAGTGAAAACTCCTTTGCCCAACCAGTAACAATTGCACTGGATACATGAGCACCAGAATCCACTGTCTGAACCGGAGGAACAGTATAAAATGGGATGCGGCCTTGATTCCAATCTTGTATAATACTACGGGCGGCATTTTCAATATCTGGTACCCCTCCCTAATCATTAGTTTTGTTTCTTTAAATGATAATGGAAATTAGTATATATAATAGATAGTAGTTTGTTATCTTACCTTTAATAGTTTTCCTCGAGCTTGTGCATATTGTACCAGAAAACTATTTGTATCATTAAAATTTTTGATTTGGTAGAGATTTTCAAGTTGCTCAATGCTGCATCGCGAAAGAATAAGGTCCACAGGGGATATTGGATCATCCAGGAGTTCTACCTTGACACAATTTCTCAAAAGTACTTGTGCGGCATCCTCTTTTCGACTACTTTGGGAGAACACAATACCTGGACAGTCCAAAAGATTTATATTCTTGTCCAAATGAATTGTTTGTGCGACTTTGGTAACACCTTTTAAAGTTAACTAGAAAGCTGGTTTTACCTGGTGTCGAACCCACACCACATACTTTAGAACGTTTGAGAGAATTGATTACGCTAGATTTACCCACCTATAGAATTATTAAATTCAATATATACATTTGGAAATCCAACAACACCAACAGTAATGGCAGTTTTAATATTCACGTTTCGACAATAATTCTTAAGTAGTTTGATCAAGTTATCAGCTCCAACACTTTCACTTCCAGATAGTAATGCATCTGTAGCTAAACTGGCCGAGACATTGGATTGACCTAAATTTGACCGTTGAGATTGTGTAGAGGCTTTAAATGCAATACATGGATATTCATTACGAAGATGCTTCAACCATTGCTCAACCACATCTCGTGGTACCAAATCTAATTTAGTCAGTTAAAGGGTTTAAGACACTGTACCGATTTTGTTCAAAATAAGAATAATCTTTTTGTCAGCACCAGCATTCAGAATCATTTCCTCAACTTCTTTCGTTCGACAACCAATAGGGTCTCTAGCATCAAGAATCTATTGTAAGGACATCATCAAAAATCATACCTCTAAAATAACATCTGCTTGTTCCACAACCTTCTTAAACTCTCTATAGTATGCTTTTTTGGAGTTATCCTTTTTACCAACAGCTGCAGCATCTCCCTGATCAACACCATTGAAGGCAGTATCAACAGTGTCCAAGGACAAATTAAACACAGTGGAACGAGCAGCAGCTTTCTGTGCTAAATGAGCCATGGCATCCTGGTCACTGGCGAACGTAGTTGCAGCAGCAGTTGGCTTCAATGCAGCTTTTTGTTGATGTAGTTTAGTCAATTTAGCACTGTATTTCCTCAAATCAGGAATTCCAGGGTCTTTCTTCTTTGCTTTCTTAGAAGTGCCAGGACTTGAATCATTCTTTTTGCTAATGGGAATGGTGACCCAATCTGCTTTTATGTTCCTTTTTCGATAATCTCCTCTGGCCATTGAAATTCTAAAAAAAAAAAAAAAAAAAAAAAGTTAAATTTGAATAAGGATGTAAACGATAATTCAATGTAACGATGTATGAATACCTTGATTATTACTAACTGAAGTTATCGAATCTTTCAATATACAGTCCCATACCGTTGAACCTTCGTGATTGAAGATTCTTTTCCAATTTTCACCAAATGGCCTGTTCTAAATTTGAATACGTGAAAGCATTTGAACAAACTCAAACACTATTAAAAAATACTTTCATAGTCGTCAGAGTTGATGGACGTTCTTTCCACAGTTTTACTAAAATTCACTCATATCTCAAGCCAAATGATCAACGTGGAATAGACCTTATGAATCATGCTGCAAAGTCAGTAATGGAGGAATTCATGGATATTAGTTTGGCGTATGGACAATCCGACGAGTATTCGTTCCTGTTCAAGCGAGATACAACTTTATTCAATCGTCGATCTGACAAAATCATTTCTAATTTAGTCTCATTATTTACCGCTTCTTTTGTGCAGAATTGGAATGTTTATTTTCCAGATTCTCCGTTACAATCATTACCTTGTTTCGACGCTCGATGTGTACTATACCCTACTAATCAAAACGTTCAAGACTATTTCAGTTGGCGTCAGGCTGACTGTCATATTAACAATTTGGTAAGTCATATTTAATTTCAATTTATAACAGTATAATACTGCATTTTGGACTCTGGTACAACATGAAAAGAATCCAATCACCGAACGGGAAGCGGAGGCCATTCTAAAAAAATTAGATTCTGGAGGGAAAAATGAATTATTATTTCAAAACGGGCTTAATTACAATAATATTGATGCAGTATATAGAAAAGGTATTCTTAATCTACTGATTTTCCCAGGAAGTACGTTAGTGAGAGAAACGAAAGCTGTCAATGAAATTTCTAAAAACACAGGTGAAGGGATTGTACGAAAGAGAAAAATGGTGTTGATAAAGCATTGTGATATAATTGGCAATGACTTTTGGCAAGATTCAGGAATATTGTCCAGTAATTAAGTCAATACATCATTTATCTTTAAAAATCGTTGCTTGAATGTTTTGAAATATTCATTTATTAATTAAACGATTCAAACTTAGTCTATGATGCAACTTGAAATGACCCATTCAAAAAACTCGGTGTCTTTATCGACAGGGTCAACTGTAAAGTCACAGCCAATGGCCGGAATTCTAACGTGAATATTCAAAAGAGGCAGTCCCACTCCCCAACCAATTGATTTGTCTTGTTCTAGTAGACTCTTCAACAGCATAAGATTCCTGAGAGATAACTTTGGAATTGCTTTCTAAAAACCAGTAAGTGAAATCATTATTACCTTTTTCTGATTAACTTGACAACTAAGGATATTGGCATACATACCAAGAGCAATATTCCATTCCTTTTCTGCTTCTTTGAAAAATGGATCATGTTTCGTTCTGTCATAGTCGATCAAAAGTACAAACATATAATTAACCATTGTTAAAAATCGTTTGATAATATCATTTGGGACGTTTCTAATAATAAGCGATTGTTTGGACTTGGTTGTAGCGCCGACTTCTTTATCAACTGGGTCTACCTCCACTTTTGGGGAGGGTGACCTTGAACTATCTCCAGTTGTATCTCCCACTTTAAGTTGAATTATCAATACTGATATATCTTGAAATCTACTACCATCATTTCCTTGACTTTTACTCTTTTTTCGAGGTGTCGATGATTCACTTTTAATAAATGAGAATTCTGGCATTTTCATTGCATCTTCTGGTGACATAAACAAATTCTCTTTTGAAACACAAAGGTTAACTATATTTTCTGGAATATCATTCTTGGGGTTGTATAAAGCATTTGCCGACCAACAAAACATAACATACTTGCTTAGCTTTACGGCTGGTGCGTCAGTATGTGGCTCCAGTTTGTCAAACAGGAATGATTTCAGCTTGACTAATCTTCCAAGTGATGTAGTTAATTCGTAGTACGTTCCTTTAGTGAAACTACTCTGTATTTGATTGACCAAATAGGTTTGATAATTTAATAAATCTCCTGATGTGACTGTAACAGTTGGCTTTAAGCGATCAGTGATTGTAGGTTCATCGACTTCCAGTATGTTTAGCTCGTCGTTTCCCAATTTGGGAACAACCTTTTCCTTACCCCCAAACTTAAATCCGTCTAAATCAGTAGATAGAAGATATGGTATATCAGACGTGGTTAGATTTAGAGTCTTTTCGCTGAATTGCTGCTTGACTTTGTTGTATGTCATCATTACTGACTTGTACAGCAATTGTTCGGTCACTGAATGTTGCATTACTTCAAATCCCTCTGCATATAATGTAACAAGGTTATTAACACATAATATGAGAATCTGAAAAAAAGCTGTAGCAGATAGGGCTGGTAATCGATTGGATAATATTTGATTTAAGAACGATTTACATGTCGATACAATAGTCGCAAGACTTTCCGGATAATCTTTAGCATCCTGTCTAACGTGAAAAAGACATAATCCCAAATAAATATCGATTTTGGTTGATGTATCCCTTCTTTGCTTGAGTTTGGGCGATTGCGACCATTCCCAAAGCTCCTGACACAATCTTACTACTTCTTCATGATTATTATGGTCTACTACCATTAACCTAGAAACATAATGCTTGGTACATATATAAAGGGCCCGAAGTTCAAAGTCAGTATAGCTTGATAATTTACTGGACAAGCAATTGTTCTCTTTCCAGCTTCCCAATGCTGAAGAATAGTATTTATAATTTTCCAAGGCAGACAGATATTCGTTATTGACAAAAAAGTAATTAAAGAGAGTTAACCTGTATTTAATGATCAAGGTTTGACACATTGGATGGTTTTTGAGAAGCATATACAATTGCTCCAGTTCAGATTGCAATTTCATAGTACTTGGTGGGTCTTCTTCTTTATCCATAAGGTTCAGCGCTTCGAATTGCAATATCTTGAGTTGAAATTCTATGATACGAGAATTTTTACGCCAGTCTGATTGTAGCACTTGACATATTTTAGCAGCCTTCTTGTTGAGATGCTCTGATACAAAGCAATTGACCATCAAATCGGCATTATTTAAAGTAAACTTTGTAGTAATAGGTAAATGTTGTCCTTGTTTTTTTGCCGCAGTATAATAAGCTTTTAACGACATTAGCCTATGGTTAAAATCTAATCATTTGGTACCATTTCACACACGGTCTGTATCTTCGTTGGAGATAAAATGACTTGGCTAGAATGGTGAAAGACTCTGCTAACATTATATTTTGATGAGCAGTAGTTTCTTCGTGTAACAGTCGTAAATATCGATTTTGAGTTACAACTGGCTCATTTTTTAGAACAAGCTGTTGAATCTGTGCAATTAATTTGGAAAGGGTTGTCCGCATATTATTCAGGATATCATCTTGCCATTCAAACGGTTTCATTTGATCTTGTTGTTTAGATTGATCTATGAATGCTGAAGTTTCAGAAATATCACCGATATCCAATATTCTGAGTATCATTTTCATACGCGACAACTCCATTTCTATTAGAAATTTAGGTTGATACAATAATTTGTTCTTATCCGACATCGTTAAAAACATGAACTGCTTCAAAACTTGAAATTGAGCTGATGAAAGGGGGTTATTAAGATTATCGAATGCCAAGTCAACATTTAATTCGTCATTTCTTTTCTTTAATGATGATCGACGCATGTATTCTTGAAATGACGCGAGAGCTTCATTCACAAGACCCACATATACTAAATATTCACATTTAAGTAACCAAATAGTTCCTATTGCTTGCATAGAAGCCAAATGATTCACCGCAATGGCTTCCGCGAATGCTAAGAGAGGAATAGAGGATGCAGAATAGCCAGATAGATGCATTTCGGTGGCTATAAATATAAGTGTTTCATATAACGAAGAAGGATTAAACTGGTACTTATCTGCAAAAATATCTTGCTGACCAGTAATTAAAGAATTTGGAATAAAGTTTGCATAATCCAGAGCGTTTTTAGGGTTAAGTATATCACTGGTAATGTATGCGAAGAAAAACTGCGACGAAAGCCAGATCATTTCCTCCCGTCGATCAAAATTTTCGTGAAAAACAAAGCGACCAAGCTTAGCAAATGTCATCGCCAACTGCAAGGCTTTAAATGGACTTCCTGCAATAGAAACCAATCTGGCACATTCCTTGTGATTTTGAGAGTTTGTTCCATCCTTGAATAAAATAGTCCGCCAGTTTTTTACAGAGTTGGGGGATTTAAGAATTGAATCTATCGCATTTGACCAAAACACAGTCGCTGCGGAGAAGTTATTCATCTCATACAGTATATCTGCGTATTCAATACAAAGAGATGGATGAATATTGTCTTTGTCAGTCTGGCCAGTCTTTTCTATAGCAATTTCATAAAGATTTCTTATTTTGGAATAAGTCTCTGAATTTTCAGATGCAGATACACCTTCTATTATTGTTTGATGAAGCATTTTACTGACCAAATATCTGCATAAATACCTTAATTGAATTGGGGATTGCGAAATTTGTGGAACAGTATCTAACGGAACTGACTGAAAACCAGTAATATTATTCTGGATCTGAGAAGCAACATTTGCTGCAAGAGGGGCTAAAATGATATCATGTGCCCGATGAAATGCACTTTGAACTCTTTTGATGAATTGTAGAAGTCTGTGATATTTACCAGCAACGTATATCAATTCAATGGTAAACAGAACAAATTCTGAGCAAAAAGACATACTTATCGGATGAGCTTGATGGGCCTGTTGGGAATCAATCCATGTTATAATGAACTGGCCTTCGTATAAGTCGTTAATATTGAATTGAGTTGTACTTTCATTCTTTTTTGCGTTATTACGCATTCCTGACATATCTAGGAATACGTTGTCTTTGTATTGACGATGAATATGGCATGTTTTAATTGTGTCTAATATCGCATATGATACCACTAGCATCCCACGCCATAAATATAATCTCCAAAACTCCGTGTCGAGTTTTCCATTTCGATATAGATATCTAAGACTGTCCCATAGTGTTCTCGAATATTTAATAACTTTCAAATGATCACCAGATCTGGACGCTATTGTAATAGACTGAACAAATGCTTGAATCATGTCTATAATTTGATTATTTTGCATCTGTCCAACGTCTGATAACTTTTCATTTTCCTTCATACTACCCCCATTGAAGAAAAATGCACCGCATTTTCTAAATTCAAACCATTCACAGTCATACTGATCCTTGATTTCATTCAAATTGGAACTGGCTTTCTTCATATCTCTTTTGATTTGAACTAGCACTGCTTTTCCTCTTTG
Organism: Globomyces pollinis-pini; assembly: GCA_025399215.1. Classification (NCBI taxonomy): domain Eukaryota; kingdom Fungi; phylum Chytridiomycota; class Chytridiomycetes; order Rhizophydiales; family Globomycetaceae; genus Globomyces; species Globomyces pollinis-pini. Next base: position 47,886 of record MU621121.1, on the reverse strand, counting down.
GTACAATAGGGAGGATCTCCAAGGATTTTCAAATTCCAATAATGCTCTTATTCTTCGTGTGTAGCATCTTCTATGCCATAAGTAATGCAGGTTTGTATCTAGGATACGGATTGCTTGATCATATTTATCCTTTTCTGTATTAGACATTCCAAGAAAAAAATTGTGACGGAATGCTGCTCTCTTTCGCTTTGCCATTTGTGCAGTAGTTACTTCAGTTTCTACAACGACTTGTTCTGTATTAAATATTAATGGGTTGTCGACAATGGAGTTGCTCCTAGAGGACCCCTTCTTGGGTGACCCTGGAGCACTTCTATCCCTTGAAGAGTTCCTTGATCTACTAGAATGAGAACCACTACCAGACGATGTGGCCCTTGAACTGGGCCTGGAAGCATCAGGGGTTGTAACTTTCACTTTTTTCTTCGCATCTGGTTCATTGTCTTTCACCTGCTGCACATTTTCAACGGGTTCAGTGGTTCTACCTCTTGATATTTCTCTAACATAAACCATAGTTACAATTACCCTGACTGCTTTGTTTTTATGGCGTCAAATAGAGCAGTCTTGTCGGTAGCAAATAGTTGCCTTCGTCGTCTTTTAATCACGATTTCTTTCCGGTGATGCATAACATCATCTTGTAACTCGTCCATTCGGATCAATATTTGAGTTCGCTTGTCGATCCAATCTTCAAGCTCAACACTACTCATTAAAATATGCTCTTACCTTAAACGAATAGCAATTTCTATAGATTCTTTTTCGATACACCATGTAACAATATGGTAAATCAATTCAACATATCTGGGATTTTTTCTGAATTTGGAGAGTTCTTGTACAGTGGTCTCTGGCCCAGCCACAGTATACAATAGATATATCTCCTTCAAGCTAGTTATTCCATCTAGCACCTTTCTCATAATGGTCATTTTCTTTGCTTGGGGATTATCCAACTGTGATGGAGCAATGGCTTTATATTTCGCCATTAACACTTCCATATGTTCATAGAAAATATCAAACTGTTTTCTATTGAATGGAAGACCAGTCTTTGCAGGTTTAATTACAGCCTAAACGTTAGAAAGAATACAATACTAATTTCCCGTGGTACCCAAATTCCAACAAGTAATTGGTTGAACCACGTTTCGATTTTCCCTTGTGGGGTTTATAAACGTATCCTAGATTTGTTGTCTCTATTGTATTAGAGTTGACGATTTTATTATCAGCTGAGTACGTTGAAATGGTAATCAGCGAAACGGCATCAAAAGATACTTGGGCAGCCAGAGCAATATTTCCAAACGCTATTAATGCCCGAACTAGATGATATGAAATGGGAACCAAAATTTCTCGAAGTCCTTTCGATCTGTCATTATCGAATGCATTTGAACGTTCAAGTAGAATTTTGTGGCATTTGAGTAGTGTGTGTACAATAAATGGATTGTTGATATCATTGTATAAAAACGGTTGTAACTGTTGATGAATTTTTATCACACAAAGCATCGCTAATCTTGGAATTTCGGCATAGTCCAAACAATCAATACAAATTAAAAGATGTTGACAAAACTTTAGACGAAGCAATTGTGATGACAGTATGTCTCCATGAATCATGCCATGAACTGCAGTTTTTGTTGTCGTATCAATGTACGCAAATTGACTTTGAATAAAGCCACGAATGATGGAAGGATGGGCCATAACTAATGCAGTGTGGTTCAAAGTAAAGACTGGGGAATGATCTAAACCATAGTATGAAGATGTAGCTACTCTTCGAAATTCTTCTTGATCTGTCTTATTAATAATAAAATGCTGCTCCAAAGTATTCAAGGCCTATAAGTCAGTGAAGGATTGATTATTCATACCATATATAGCATATCATTGTCGTTTAAAAAGTGGGATATTTCTGAAAAATAAGTCCAGACAAGTGGAATAGAAAGTGGTAAAGTGGCTATAACACTAAGTCTTGACGATTGTCCGATTGGTATCTGAGACTTGGCATCTGAATACAATACAAAACAGAAGTCATATTTGATATTGGGATTCAACCCATATACTTTTACGCCATCATTTTTCAGTTGATGCATCGTGCCAGTTCCAGGAAAGTCTATTCCATTCTTTCCAAGTAAACTACCAGAACTATTGCAATAAATTTGAAAAGCCTTTGCATCTGTTTCTCCTGGACTAATACGTACTGTTATTGAAGTTGATGTGCGACATGTCACAATTAGTTCCAAATTGGAATTTTGCCTCTCCTCAAACCCTTTTACCAATGAATTTTCTGTTTCTCTTGAACGATGAAGCAATTGAGAAGCAAGCTTTAGCAAATTTTGCTTCTTTTTAGATGTCAGCCCTTCAACATTCATAATGATTGCTAGAATAAATATAGCTCTTTTTAAAGGATCGTCACCACAGTGTTCCTTAAGAGTTACTTCTTCCGATAATTTCAAGTCAGGCTTCAAGTTTAAATGAATATGCTTCAACTTGAATGTTTTTAATTCGATTTGTTTCGTTTCTTCAATTCCAACCTTCTGAAGATGTTTAATCAAGCAACGATAGTAAGATGCCAGAACGTCAACATGAATGCAAGAAAACTCTCTCCTATATTTTGCAAATAATTCACATTGTATGGCTTCATCAAATTGGAAATTAGGATTGTAAGATTCATCTGCCACAAGAGTACTGGTCTGACTACCACAGGTGCCTATATTAACAACACGAGCTCTTTCTACGTTTTTTAGACACTGTAGCATAATCGTTTTCCCCATTTCGTAACTTTCTTGGCACTCATACAGTAGTGCTAGTTTTCGAGATATCATGACACCTTGAATAATATCTTGAATATCGTGATAATATCCAATAGTAGAATAACACGAATGAAGAAACTTGAATAACTGGAACACTAGATCATCTTCGCTTAAATTGCAATAATAGGCCGAATCTTTTGTTGATTTTAATTCCTTAAAGAAAGGGTCCAAAAAATTCCAAATCACGTTGATAGCATCGATAAGTAGTTTGGATTGTGGTCTGGTGATAATGTAATTTGCGATTCCTTGACAAACAACTATGGCAGAAGCAGTAATAGAGTCCGACACATCGAATCTAGATACTCTAACATCAGTAGGGGTTGCTTTTCCATGTAAGTTTGATTCAAAGACCACTTTTTTATCATTTTGCTGGCACTGATAGAAGTAGGCAACTGCAAGGCGAAGTTGTGAATCGATGAATTGTTGAGGTTTAATGACAGCTGTTTCTTTCATAAGTTGAATAAACTCTATTGTACAATTAAATCTGTTCCATTGTTTTGTTTGAAAAAAGAATTGGCTTAGTTGAAGTATATCATTTGCATCAAGTGGTATGTTATAGGTGTGACTTTTATCTGATTCAAAATGTTGTTTTTTCTCTTTCGAAAACTTTGACTGGTATACAGATATAAATATGTTGAATGAATAGTCAAGTAACGTCAGTAGAAATGACTCTTTTTGCGGATCATCACTCTTTTCAAAATATTTAATTCGATTTTCTATTCCAATCATAGTCGACAGTGTATGCACTAACAGCGAAAGCTTGTTTGATGGACTTTCAACTCCACTCAGGATATGTTCGATTCTCTGTTCATCTGAGTTTTCTTTAACGACCTTCTTCTTTTCTTTTTTGCTATTCTCATTTTCAATAATAATACCCTCCGATTTTTCTTCAAGGAATTCATCTAAGCTTTTCAGTTTTGCATTTTGGATCGCTGGTACTTTTGCATTTAATGCTGCCAATTCAGAATTAAAAAGTTCTAGATCGGTACTTAAAAACTTCTGATGTACATTGTAGGTATGTATCGATTGAGTTTTCGAAATGGTATTAGTCCATAAATAACCTAGATATTCTGAACTCCATTGAAAATCAAGAATCACTGGGTAGTACAACAAACTATGGTTCGGGAAAGACTCTGATGGGGTCTGTGTTGTAGGTTTCACATTCTCTTCCAGTTTTATTAAAGGGATCTGCTTCAACTTTAGACTGCTTAATATCAGTCGTAGGGTATGAATAGCAGATGTTTGTTCGGCCACTTCATTATCAGTACAAAGTTCATATATTTCCAAAGCTTTTCGTAACATACTTTCCGCTTTGGTGGTGTTATTGGTCAAAGTTAACCAGTTGTATAGTGATAGGTGTATTTTCAGTACCAGCTTTAATTTAAATTTGAGTGGGTGTGATTGAATAAGGTTTGATATCCATTCCAATAATAGAATAGCCTAATGCATTAATTAAAATATAGAATACCTCATTAGTAGATCCCTTTTCAGTCAAATCTGAAGCTATGTGGTAGATATGATAAACACAATGTAAAACCACCCAATTTAACCTTTCATTATTTTGTAAATCATCTACGGTCTCCTGTAACAAATTTGTCAATGTCTTTATTCGTGTCATTGAGTTTGGATGTTTTAATCCATAATCGTAATCCACAATTAATAAATACTCTGCTACTATTTGACCAAAAAATACTCGAAAGGAAAGTTCTTCTTTTTCAGTCTCATTGTTTGGTAATTTCTCTGTTACTTTGACAGAATTTGGTCGTTGATTTAATCTTTCATTTACAAAATTAAAACAATGTTCTAAAGCTATTTGATGGAATCCTTTGATTTCCAATAGTAATTCACCAGTTTCTATAATGTTATCACGTAATTAACTTTACCAACACATTTCATTAAGAATATTTCTTCATTCATAAATCCATCAAATTTTGCTAAACAACCAAGAAATTTGTTAACTATCCATCTCAGTTGAACGTTGGTATTTGTATTGCAATTGGATTGAAATGATTTTAAACAATATTTGAGTTCATTTGTGAACATTGTTAACATCCCTTCAGCAGAAATGAAACTTTCATTTAAGGTAGAAGATATTGTTGAAATGTCTTGTAAACTGTTTGTATTGGATTTCAAATTAGATCTATCCTTTGATTTTTTCATAGTTGTAAACAAATGAATCAAAGCGTGTTTTCTCAGTGAATTTGAATAGACTTTTTCATACAATCATAAACAAGATACATTTTATTATTAGATGGATATCATTCAGATTCAAACTCTGAGGACTCGATATAATTTTCTTCATAGTTGACATCTTTAGAACCCCTTCGGGACCTACGTCGTTTATTACCTCCTGCGTAGCCTGATTTACTACGCTTTGCAGTAGAGCTTCTAATGGTTCTACCGCTTCTCGTTTTTGGTAAATCCAATTCATCTTCTTCCTTTACTTCTTCTTCACTTTCTGAATATGGTTCATCTACTTCAAAATACTTGCTTCTTGATGGTTTGACCGTTGTAGGTTTATCAACTTGTCTTGAAATACTTCTCAATGCTGATGGTTCCGGCTGTTGCATAAGTTGCTTTTCAATTTCATCCAAATTAGGATCGTACTTTAGTGGTGCATCTATATCTATATGTCCTAATTGTCAATACAAATGAGCATTACCCTCGATCTTTCCTATTAATGGTTCCAGCTTCTTTTTGGCCAATATCCAGATGTAAGAGTTGACAGCATTAAATTTGAATGCATTTTCACATATCTGTTGAAAATCCCATACAACATGCTAAAGATCAACAAAATTAAAAATACATCTAATTGCCGGTAGAACCCAGCTTTTAAGCGGTCCATAATCAGAGATATATAAATGGGATAGGCAATGATATCTAAATATTTTGGAACTACTTTATAATCTACCGGATGGATAAAGTCTATCAACTCATCATCAGTTAACAATCGACCGAATATGATCATCAAACGTTCAGTGTCTATTATTACATTAAGATTCCATGTTTACCTTGAACACTTAGTTTTGGTAATACTGCAAAAGTAGCATCTTTAGATCTTATTTCCCATGGAGATAATGATATTGGCTTATCTTCTTCTTCATATTTGACCACATACTTTTCCCATGGAGAAGAATTATCGAGTATGTCAACAATCTGTCCTTCATATTCACCATCAGAAAATCGTAAAAATACAGTATCTCCATTTTCAAAGTATCGTTCTTGTGATAGTCGAAATTCTTCCCAAAGTATTAAAAACTCTGGAACATCTGGTGCATCAAAATAGGTAAGTACTGTGGTTGGATATGTGGTTTCAATATTGTTTTCTGGGATACATAATGATGGATACATCTCTAACGTCAACATACATACAACTAGTGGTGTTCGATGATATGCAATTCCTATCACTCTTACTAAGAGCATATCTGGCAATTCCTCATTAACAGTGCTTGGATAAAGTTGATGAGTCATTTTTACAAACTGAGAGTGACCTTGTTTGATATAAACAATATAATCTCCCATTTGTGGCATATATGGAGATATCTTGGGGGTATACGAAGAGATCCACTCCGGAATCTCATAGCGACCTAACGGTTCTGCCTCCTCTTCATCATCGGATTCCTTTATGTACGTTACATTAGCCTTAACTCGTTTGGATTTTTTCTTGTTGTAATTTCGGGTAGAAGGACCTGCTTCAAGTAGTTCTTCATCAGTATCTTCTTGGTTGATATCCCATTTGCACTCGATTTGATCCTCCTCCTCTTCAGGGATTTCATAAGACCCCTCACTACTCTCGTCAGATAACTGGTGTTCTGCTGATCGCTTTCTTTTTCTCCCGGCAACACGATTTTTGCTGGTAGTATTTGAAACTGCGTTTCGACGTCTTGGAGTGTCTCTGACAGTATCACGTTCTTCTTGAACAACATGCTCACTAATCCGATGTGAAGTTCTAGTTCTAGGGTATGAATCGTCTGGATCAACACTAGGAAGGCCTTCCTGATTGGAAAACGTTGGACTATCATCATCATCTGAAGCCTCATCTGATACTTCACCTTCATCTCCAGAATATTCATCGCCACTCGACTCTGGTTGAGGTATAGGTACATTCAAAAGCAAATCAGTGAATGTTTGTTGTACAGGTCCGCTATCATCATCATGATCTGAATCTACAAACTTTTTTCTTCTTTTCATCAACTCTTTTTTATCCAATATCACTGGTTGATTTTCATCAATTAAACTGAAAATGAATAAAGTAGTATGTATTACCTTCCATTCTGTCTCAATATATCAAGCAAATGTTTTTCTTCTTCTCTAAATGCCGTTTCTCTTCTTTCTAGGTCGATTTTAATAAGTCTACAACTATTGTCCAATTGGCTTTCTTTTGCCCATCGTTGTGCATCAGTAATAGCATAGGGAACTCGATGATAAGATACTACTGGACCATTCTCAACTCGATGTGCAGGAATTTGACTCTGTTCCTCAACTAAACTTCCATCTGCATTTTCTTTAACCATAACCCAATCAATTAGATGGAATTGTTGTGTAGGTGTATCAACATAGGCAGAGTTATCTAGCCCGATTCCATACATATGAACTACACCCAAGACATCTACTGCGATAAATTTATGCCCTTCTGGATCAAAAGTCAAGCTAAGTATTCTCTCGCTAATTTTGGTGGAAAAGACAGACACTCCCGTCTCGATATCCCAAAGATGGATCCGACCACTGTAACATCCAGTGACTACCAATCTAGGGTCGACTGGATGGGCATGAACAGCAAATACTTTATCTTGATGTCCATGAAGTGAATTTCGATGGTCACCTGTGCCAGAATCCCAAACCTAGAATATCAAACTCAAAATTTGAACCATTACCCGTATGATATTATCATTGGTGACCGTAATGATACAACTTTCATTCGCGTTCCAACAAGTGAATACTAAATCAACAGGCTTGGTCGAATTGGGTCGAGGTTGACGAGATTGTGTGTTTTCATTATTGCGGTTGTTTCTAGAGGGTGTTCCTTCGTTGGCAGGTATATGTAGTCCAACATTGGTATATAAATCATACAATACATTTGTTTCCCCATTGTTTCTCAAGTTATAGTTGGAAACAAGTGGTTGCGAATCAGATTCATAGCGGTCTGAATTATTATTGTGTTGATGTCTCAAGTTATATCTACTTGATTCTTGAATTCCTGTTTGTATTCTACTGCTACGCCTAGTTTGCTGTATTGGGCTATCTGGCGCAAAAAGATCATTTGGAGTAAATTGATCATCTTGTGTCCGAGTTCTTTCTTGTGGGGGAGTATTTAATAGGTAAGAATTATTTTGTTCAGCTTGAGTTTCAAGCGGTGGTTGACTTTGTAATAATCGTTCAATAGCGTCATCAAGTGGTCCCAAAACCGGTCTCTGTTCAACATTGCCAGCAATGGGGGTATTAGAAACATCAGCAACGACCGATTCAACTGGATCATTATTCAGCAAACTAAATATATCATCCACCAAGTTGTCGTTAATGATTGCGCCTTGATGGTTTGTTAAATCGACCGTCCGTGGAACTTCCGGAAGATCAATTTCCTCTTCTACAATATGCTCTACAAATATAGGGGTTTCCTTTTTCGCAAACTCATCCACATTGACTAAGGATGAGGAAAACAATTATACCAGAAAAGGTAGTCCATTCTCTTGTTTTTGGGTCACAGGTATATACAGTAAAGGTCCCATCTCTACTTCCCGAAATGATTTTCATTCCAGTTTGTGAAAATTCGATATCATTAATTCTACCAATATGACTTTGAAAGAAACGGATCAGTTTTGGGTTTTCAACCGGTTCTGAAGAATTTGATTTTGATATTAAATTTTCTGGTAAATTTGAAAAGAGGTATAATATTCCATCATCTCCACCAGCAGCAAATTTTGTTCCAGTAATGTCAAAGTCGCAAGTTGTCACTTTATCTTTGACATATGTTCCACATGATAGAACGATTGGCTAATACATGAATGATGAATTCAATTTACAGTTCGAGAGTGTAGTCCAGTTGTTGGGTCTTTTTTGTAAACCCTTACTTTACCATCATTACATGCAACTATCAAACAATCATTGCTAGGAACAGTAGTTGTTGAAAAATTAATAGTCACTATGATTTTCCCCTGGTTTTTAATAACTAAATGAGATACCACATAAATATAATCAATTGGTTCGAATGTCTGCATGTCCCAGAATCTTACTGTTTTATCAGAGGAACATGTAGCTAAAACGGTATTTGATCGATTAATTTTTAAATCAGTAATAACTCCTTGTACCTACTTGATTAAGAAAGGAAATTACACTTGATCGCGTCAATGTCTGATGTGCTCGTATAGTTTTAATCAACCAACCCTAATTTAATTAAATAATATTAATTACAGTTTCAGCGCACCAAATTTTGACTATATTATCATCCCCGCCAGTGATAATTCTTTTTCCAGTCAAGTCAAAAGTGATACAATATACAGCACAAATGTGACCATGAAATTTCAGCATCTACCAATGATAAGAATCATGATGATACCTTTCTTATTCTTGATCCTATTAATTTTGTTTGTAGTATAGCATTTTTTCTATAATTACCAAATTGGTACCCCAGTAAAAAGTTTGCTAATCAATTAATATTTTGAAAGGATACTAATATTTCTTTTTTTATGATGAGTATAACCATCATTAATATAATCTGATATTCCAATTGAATCATTTAGAGGTAGATTTGGTAATAATAAATTTTTTTGATTTGAAGATGCCAAATCCAATAGTTGATTTGGTTTAATATAATGTAAATCTGATTCCTTTTGTTTTTAATAAGATAGATATACCAATTGATGATAATTTTGAAAGTGATTATTTCCTTCCCAATCAATTTTAGTTGGAAATAAAGAAACTTTAGTAGAATTTTGAATATCTTCTACTTCTTTACATAATGTAGAGAAAGTATTTGATAAAGTTGAATTCTTTAAATAACTTGCTAATAAGAATAATAATTCTTGTTCCTTTAAATTTTCACTCATCCAATGAATTAATAAATTAAAAAAATAAAGACCTTCTTTTACTTTGATCAACTCTAGACACACCCTATTCAAGTTTTGGTTTTTTTTTTGGTTTTTTATTTAATAGTTAAAAATCCAATAATAATCTTGCAATTATTTTTTCTAAATGTAATACATGAACATGATTTGAACCTTCTAATTCTGATTGATGTTTTGCTTGATCAATTGTTTCTTTAATAAATAATTCTACCAAATTCATAAATAATAAATTTGTAGTTTTATTATTCACTATTCATCAATAATAAAATTAAATTACTCTTTAATTTTTTATCTTTAAATCCTAATTTTGTAATTTCTAAAATTAAATCCTATACAAATTAAAAATTAAAAAAAAAAGTTCAGTTGAAAATAAACAAACTTGATTCATTCCTAAATAATTGATTGGATTGGATAGTAAAGTAAATTGCTTGTTGTTTTTTGTTTCAGTAAAATTCAGGCTCCTTTCAATTGTTTTTCTCTTTGAAAAAAGCAAAAAATATTACAATTGATTTCAACCATTTAACTATTAAATGTCAAACCAAAATCAAGACAGATTACCAAAGAAAATTGCTCCAAGGCAATCTTCTTTATTTAGAGTCCCTCCCGATGTCTTAAATCGTAGGTCTTATTCAATTCGCGTTAATTATCATCATAGAAAGAAAGTCTTATTTTAATAATAACAATAATAATATTCAAGAAAATGAAAGAATGTCTTATTATCAACAAAATAATATTCAAAATGGTCAACAAAATTTAGAACCACAAAATACTTCAAGGTTAAATAACCCAGATTTATTACAAAATAATGGTAAAATACCTCAAAGAAATCACTCACAAAATTCTACTTCCTTACCTAATCAAGCGTCCGTTCAAAGACAATCATCCTTTCAAAGGCAAAACTCTCCAATACCTTCTCCAAATGATGTACCTAGAAATTCTTCAGTTAAATCAAATCAAAGTTCAAATTCAAATTATGTATCACAACCAAGAAATATTAATTATGACCCTCCAGCAAACTCTAGTAATATCTCTTTAAATATACAACCCGATTATTCACCATCAATTCAATCACAAATATCAGTATCCAACCAAAAAACTGATAAACCAAAAACAAATGGAATGTCAGCAATGTTGAAAGGTTTGGAAAACAAACCAAAGCCCGAACTATTAGCTATAATGAAGAAGATGCTGTAAGAATGATGTAATTATCCCTAATTTATTAGTGCCGAAATTAATGCTAAAAACAGAATTATAAATAATTCAAAAACAAATCAAAATTGGTTAGTTGCAGAATTGGCTGTTTATAACGATAAACCTTTACCAAATGGTGATCCATCAACACTTCAGGAAGCTTTATCCACTTTACCAGCATCATCAGAATCAAAGAAAATATTTGAGTGTCTACTTACCTTTAAGGAAGACTTGGAAAAATCAAAAAAAGCTATTGAAGAGGTATAACAATAACGTTAACAATCGTTAGCATGAAGTGTCTTTATTGGCCCTTGAGAGGAAACGCACTATTGCTGAAGAAAAGGCTGCCTACTTGAAAAGTTTCTTGGACCCTAAAAACCCGGATCATTCTGGATTTCAAGCTCAAAGAATTGAAGAGCTGGAGGCTCAATTAAACGACACTACTGAGGATTTCACTTCCCTGCAAGCAAAAGTGTCACAATGGGCAACAACATCTAAACGTAATCAGGAAGGGAGAATTGCCGCTGAAGCAGCACAAAAAGCACTTGAAGCAGAAAAGGCAGCATTAAACTCAAAATTACAGCAATGTACTTTAAAAGAGACAAGTTTATTGGATGAAATTGATCAATTACACAACCAAAGAAAGAGTACTGATAATGAAAGTGAAAAACAACTTAGTTCTTTACAAAAGACACTTTTAGCATCACAAGCTAGAATAAGTGTGCTGGAAAAAAATTTGGGAGAAGCAAATTCTATTATTGAATCACTTGAAAATGAAAATTTGCATATCCAAAATGAATTAAATCTAGAGTCCGCCAGACGAATGGAATTATTCAACGTTGCAGAAGAATTAAAAATCAAAAATAGTGAATATGAAGAATCAGCAGCTGCCAAGAAAGAGTTTAGTAACATCATAAAACGTTCATCAATGTTACCATCTGGAGGTGTTGATGTAGCTAAATCACTTTCATTATCAAATACAGAAACTGAAAAATACGGATTTGATCCAAATCGACTCAAATTGGAAAATGATGAATTGAGAAATAATGTTTTACAACTTGAAAATGATTTAGATATATTAAAAGAAACGAATCGACATCTTCAAACAAGTAATCAAGAACTTCAATTAAATTTGGAAACTCTTGAAAAACAAAATCAAAACATTGTAAAAAGACAGAGTCAAATTGATCCGGATTTGGTCCAAGAACTAGAAGCAGCGAAACGGTACGCAGAAGAATCTTATTCGAACGTGCTACGTAATTTAGAAGAAGCAGAATTGATGTTGGAAGACTCTGAAAATGATTTGTTATTGGCTCGTGAGCGCATTGCATTTTTGGAGAATAGCAAACCTGCTGAAGTGAAACACAGCTCGTTAGAACTTGCACTTGAAGAAGAACGTGTTACAAATCAAGAACTTTCATTACAGTTACAACAATATGCTAATCAAATTCGGTTTTATCAACAAGAAGCGGCGAAAAAATCTGATGATAATGCAGTGCCTTTGGATGATTTCAAAGAAATCCAAAATCAATTATTAGATATGCAAGAGAGCAACGAAATGTTGAATATTCAATTGGAAGAACGTACTCAGGATATGGAAATGCTTGAACAGCGTTTGAAAAATTTGTCCAGAGGACCTTCAAAAGAAGATATATCTCGAAATTTGGCCGAAACTACCTCTGAAGCTGATCGTTTAAAGCAAGACTTGGAAGAATCTTCCAAATCAATTGAGAATTTAAAGAATGCATTGTCTCAAAAAGAATTGACACTAAAAGAATATGACTCTAAAGTTTCTAATGCAGAATCCATGGTGAAACCATTAAAGGAAGAAATTGCATTGGCCAATCAAAAATTAGCAACCCTTCAAAAATTGGAGTCTGAACTGCAACAAGAGTCTGTGAAACACAAAATAGCCAAAGATCGTATCAAACAATTAGAATTCTTACTGAAACAAGCAGAATCAAGAGAGGAAGAATTTTCAAACGTTAGTAATCGTAATTCAGTATCAGGAGATTTACAGAATTTAAAATCAGATGTTACTGCTAAACAAAATGAAATTGAACATTTGAAAAATGATCTTTTATTGATTAAAAAAGATCGAGATGAATTAGCTGTACAATTGGATGGACTTATATTGACCAAAGTAGAGCTACAAAAACAAAAACAGTCTAATGATTCGTTACTTGATTTTGTAAAAGATTTAGAAGGTAAACTTTCTGAAGCCGAAGAAGAAATTCATTTACTAAATGGTGAACGTGGAATGTTGCTTAGCCAAGTGGAAGCTTTAGAAGCTCAATCACCAATGTCATTACCTGATACTATCGGACCTCGTTTGATCGAACTGGAAAAAGCATTTGAGCTGCTCTCAAATGAAAAAGAGGAGTTGTTGAAACAAATTGCTATGTATCAGTCATTAGAAAATGACTTTAATTTACAGAAAGGTGCATTGCAAACTTTGGAGGCTGATTATAAAGCTCTAAATGAAGATTACTTGTATTTAGAAAAATCATATTCTGAAACAAATGAAGACTTGAAAGCAGCAGAATCCCAATTGATGAGTATGCAAAATGTTCATCAACAACAAGCATTGAAGTTAAAGGATGATTTTGCCAAACTTTTGGAAGAACAAGATCATCAATTACTTGATTTACAAGCACAGCTGGATACTAAAGAAAGTCTATTGGCTTCATTACAAAAGGAAGTCGATGGCCTGAAAGCTTCACAGACAGAGGCCAATGGAGTGGAAAATGTTAAATCAGTTCAGGAATTGGAAGAAAATGTTCATAAAATGAAGTTATTAAATGAAGAGATTGCCAATTTGAAGAGTCAATTAATAGATGTTGAAACCCAACTCACTAATTCGAAAAAAGACAACGTGGATCAAATACAACAGTTGAAAGATTATTACACGAATCTGTTAGCTGATCAACCTAAAGACACCAATTCTACTGGTATCATTTCATACTTTTAATGTATCTAGATATAAAACGAATTGAGGAGCTTGAAAATCAAATCAAGACATTACAGGAAAGTCAAAATAACACATCGACATCCGAAATTGATACTCTAAAAGAAAAGTTAATTGCTTTGGAGGCTGATAAACATAACCAACTCATTCAAGTCAAGGATACTTATACCAGAATGCTTGAAGATCAAGATGTCCAAATTGAAGAGTTATTTGATGATATTGGCAATAAGGAGGCAACTATCAAAGATTTACAGGCCAAGTTATCAGAATTAGAAAACAGTGGTGAAATAAATGGGATCAATAATATGTCAAACGAATCTCCAGAGAAAATAGATCAAGACTTGATTATCAGCGATTTAAAGAATGAAATTGCAACTTTGACTTTAGAAATTAACAAATTGAAAGAAGAACTTGATCAAAAGACGGTGGCCGTTGATAGTAAAAACACTATAACAGAAGAAGTTCATTTAGAACGATTACATAAGGTTGAAGAAGAGTATCAATTTATGCTTGCCGATCAAGACAGACAAATCGAGACATTATTTCAAGATTTAGAAGGAAAGGATGACGAAATCACAGATTTGACTGAAAAATGCAATCAGCTCAAGAATGAAATAGCAAGTTGTGAAACACGAGAAAAGTCTCTCGAATCCTCACCAACCACTTCAAAGGAGTTGGAAGAACAAGTAGCACTTGTAGAGTCATTACGAAAACAGATGGCTGAACTGGAACTTGGCCAACAAGACTCTAAAGATATTTTGATAGTGAAACAAGAACTAGCAGAAAAAATCAAAATCGTTCAAGAACTAGAACTTACTTTGAGTCAACTGAAACAAGAGCAAGTGGAAGTGATTTCGAAACTAAAAGCAAGTCATGATGCTAAAATTGTTGAACATGATAAAGAATGTGAAGAGTTGTTTGATAGTTTGGATAGACAAGGAGTTGCTATCATGGAGCTTGAACAAAAGTTGGAAGATATGACTGAACAACATACTCGATCATTGGAGAAAAATCAAACGGTTGAAAAAGAATTATCAGAGGTAAAGAAAGAATTGGAATCAACACAAAAACAAATTGAAAATTCACAACATGAAAGTAGTACTGGTGCAAGTGAACATATGGTCGCTGATTTACAAGTCAGAATCAAAGATTTAGAGGTGAAAGTTGATGTTCTTGAGAAAGAAAAACAATCTTATATTACACAATTGACAGAGAGTGAACAAACAATTGGCATTCTTCAAGCTGAGCTTGATGAAAACCAAGCCAAGATGATGGATATACAAGCACGTGTTGGACAAGAGAGTAGTGTAACCCAATCCTTACAAACTGAAATTGAAAAATATAAAAAGGAATCAACATTGTTACATTCCACTGTTGATCAACTGCAACTTGAACTGGATGAAAAATGGCAAGAGGTAGCAACGGTACAAGATAAATTGAACAAGTTGGAATCTGAATCTAATGAAATCAAAGAAAAGAATGCCAATCTGAGCAAGCTGCTTGATGAAATGAAGTCTACACCTTCGTCCGACCCAAAGCTAGAAACTGAACTATCTAAACTTCAAACTTCTATTAATGAACTTCAAAGTCAAGTAGATTATCACAAGAAGATAGCAAATACCGCGAATGAACAGATGAACAAGTACAAAAATCGATTAGAAGAATTGGAAACTGCTCCTTCGCCAATTGAAGAGAAATTTATCAAAACACAAGAAGAACTTATCCGATATCGAAATGATGCCAATGAAGCTGAAAACCATGTGAAAGACTTGACAATGATGAATGAACAATTAATGACCAAGATTAGTAGAATGTCTGAACAAATTGCACAACAAGATGATCGAAGAATGTCTGCCAATCCAATGCAATTCATAGAAGCTGAAATGAATACCCTCAAGAGTCAATTGAATGACTCTTTAGAAAAGATCAATCGGTTACAACAGGAAAAAATGGAATTGATCAACAAATTGGATGATTTGGAAGATCATAATAGAGCTCTTCAAGATAACTTGGCATCTTTAAAGGCACAATTCTAATATAGATTTATTTGATTAGTATTTTGCTCATAACTGTAATTGAGTTTGCGCACGCATTTCTTAATATTTTGTCCATTTTTAACACGCTTTCGATAAGGAACACATCAATTACTTCAAATACAGTTAAACATCAGCTATGCATCCATAAATCTAGAGCATCAGCAGGTATTATTTAAAAATGGCAAGTATCTGTAGATACTTCAAAAAAGAGTGTACGAATAAAAGGGACCTTCATAATTCAGGTCATGGACAAGTTTATAATTTTTTATAAAGACAAAGTCATATCACCAGTTCTGGTCTCTAGATTTTTTTTCTTATATTTAATATGGATCATGAGGAACAAAATGAACAGAACCAAAGGAAAAGGAAAATAGACGACTTGGAAAATAATCATAGTGCATCGGTTGAAGAAGATTCGGATGAGAGTGAAGAGGAATGGGAAGAGGTCAATCCAATAGAAAGTCATGTAATTACTACTTCATCCATCAACGAAATTCAACATTCGGAGCAAACAATTGAAATCCAATTGCCAAACACAAAGTAAGGGTTCATTCATAATGGATAGTAATATATTATAGTAGAAGAAAAACAGGCATTAAGAATTCAGATCGATTGAAACAATTGAATTTTCATCAAGCGCATCTACTTTGTTTATTATCCAGTTGCATTCATATGAATCAATGGTGTAATGATCCAATAATTCAGAATATCGCTTTTTCATTATTACCAACCCATTTACTCAAAACCAATTTCACAGTGGTAAAGAATTTCAAAAAGCTTTTCTCTTTTTGGATTGATACCGTCGAATGCGATAAGAAAATAAATCCAAAGTTAGATGATGGGATTGATTCACTCTACTGTACATTTAATAATGGTCATGAACCTATATCTGGAGTTGTTTCAACCATATTCTTTGTCGCATTATGTAGAACGATGAAATTAAACACACGTCTAATTGCTTCACTTCACCCTCTACCAATTTCACTATCCAAGAAACACAAACAAGCACGTTTTCCGTTAAGGCTATGGTGTGAAGTAGATATTGACAATCGATGGATTCCTGTAGATCCAGTTGACAAGAAAATAGATGAACTTGGAATCACATCTGAAGTTGCACATAGTTATATTGTATCATGCGAGGCTGTATTTGGGGTAAAAGATGTCACGAGAAGGTATTGCACTAGTTGGGGAGCTGAAACGTCAAAGCTTCGTTCAGAAGAATGGTGGAATCAAACTGTTTGGCTTTACTCTAAATCGGATAGAACAGATAGAGGTAGTTCATGTTTGGTTAACAATGCTAGATCATCTGGATGATTGTAACTTGGTAAAAAGTCAGTTAGCAGAGAAAATGCCAAGTTCACTAGAAAAATTTATCAATCATCCTCTGTAAGTATTGATGTGACTTATTACCCAGTTACGCTTTAGAGCGACATTGTAAAAGGAACGAAATTATTTATCCAAATGGCAAAAAGCACAGTATAGGGCGATATAAAAATGAGTTAGTATATCCACGAACATTAGGTAAGTCAAAAATGTTGTTAAGTATATATAGTTCAGAAAGTAAATCGCTTTGAAAAATTCTTACATATAGCTTTTCACAGAGGAGGGTTGGAAACGACAGGGCAGAGTCCTTAAAGATAATTCAATTCCTTTAAAAACAATACCAAAAGCCAAATCCAGAAAGGCCAATCAAAGCACAGAGGAATTGGAAACTGAATCTCAACTTTTTGCACATTTTCAAACTGACGATTGGCCAGTTGCAGTGATTGAAAATGTAAAATAAGAATATGAATCTAAATTTAGGGAATTATCCCAAAGAACCAATATGGAAATATAGAGATATTCCATGAATCAATGAGACCAATTGGCTCTATTCATATAAAGGACAACCGATATGCACCTATTGCCAGAAAGTTGAAAATCGATTTTGCAAAAGTAGTTGTAGGATTTGAATTCACAAAAGGACAAACGGTACCAACGTATGAAGGAATACTGGTTGGGGAAGAGTCTGAAGATCTCTTACACTCTGCTTTTATTGATGAAATGCATCTGAAAAAGAGAAATGATATGAAAAAGAAAGAGAAATTGGTGTTGACAAGGTGGAAAAAGATAACGCTTGGTTTGCTACTCAAGAATCGATTAGAAAATGAATATATGAAGAAATGAAATATGATGAATGTATCATAAAATGAAACCAACTAGTATTGTTAATTTTAAACTGTAATATTATCTCAATAAACGTTTGGACAAAATGGTTAGTGAATACAATTTTATTAGGAAAGGGAGAATTATTCTCTAGTACTTCTGCTACGAGATCTACGACCTTTATCAGTAATGTTATCGACTTTGTTATTGAGACGATCAACATGTCGACGAGTAGCGTCAGTACGATCATTAATACGTCTTAATTGTTGATCTTGACTTTCCATTTCTTCACCCATGGCAATACCCATAGACTTTAATCTAGAAAGACCAGAACTAATTTGACCCAAGTTAGAATCAATTTCTTCTTCATTTTCATCTCGTTCCAACCCATCTGGTGTTGTATAATATCGATTATTTTGTTGATGATGTTGTGAAGATTCAGTTCGACGTTGAACTCTGTTATTTCTTTCTTCCCATTGTTTTTCACGTTCTTTTGCAGATTTAGAGGTGAACTGTTCCGATTCTTTCTGTGCCTTGAATTTCTCTTCCTTGTCCTTTGCTTTCTTTGCACCAAACCTAACAAATTACTTTAATGATTCAATACGATGGTAAAAAGAAATATCCCTTTAAAGATTTCAAATGATCCACTTTTGCTTCAACTGTTTTCGCATTTGCATTTGCTTCATCCAATCTCTTTTCCATTCTATTGAATTGTTCTTAATATTATTGAAGGTTAAATAAACGTACCAGATTGTAAATTTAAAGTATTCAAATTTTGTTCAGCAACAGTAGTTGCTTCATTTAAACGATTCAAAGCACGACGAGAAGATTGAACCGATTCTCCTTGAACTCTTTTAGTTTCTGATTGAAGCCATTCGGAATTATTCATACGATCTTCTTCTTCCCATACTGAAGGCCCACCTCTTTCTACAGCAGATGCTGCTGCACCCCATTTATTCGCTGGAGGAGGGGAACGAGATTGATGAGGAGAACGGGAATAATTGGATTCTCTATCATAACGTTGATGATTATCTCTCTCCCGGTAAGACATTAAAAAAGTTAAGAAATTTAATTGGAGCCAATTGTGTTGTGGCAGTTACTCAAAACATGCTCAAACTGGACCCCTGCAAACGCCCAATCGTGAATGGAATCAATAAACAAAATTCAATTTAAGGATTAATAATATCCAATTAATATCCAATTAGTATCCAAAGGACAGATTCAAAAGTGCCGGACTTTTTGAAAAAACTTTTTTGTTTTTGGTATTGAATTGGAAATGGTAAAAGTGAATCAAAAATCAAAAACTATTGATGAAAAGGAGAGAACTTTAGAATGGCAATTTACTAATTCAAAGTTGGAGAATACTCTGTTTTTTAAACCATTTCTATCAATTTCAAAGTATACTAAAATCTTATTGATAAATAGTTTTGTTAATTCTTTCTTTAAAACTTGGGTATTTTTACTGTTATCAACTACATATTTGGTTTCATTATACTTACTCAATGTAATTAATGATCAGATTATGGAAATATTGAAAGATCATCATTTTGATATTACAAAATCCACTCAAGCATTTAAAAATTTCACAAGTTTATTAGGAGATAATCTGTATATTTATCAATATTCCTTGTTTGCTGAATTGATTCTGATCTTTTCAATGTGTATTCTATTCAGTTTTACTCTCTCATTTTTTGGTCAAGCATTGGTATCTTTATTTCCATTTATTATTTCATTAGGTATTTCAAGAAAATAAAATGGATGTGGAATTATTGGAAAGTGAAAAATCAAATGGGGTTTCGTTGGATACTTACAAACCTCATATTTACCCTTTTAGAGTCACCACATTGAACTTGGTACCGTTAATATTTCTAAAAATTGAATATTTGAAGAATCTATGTTTGTTAGGGTGTACAGTTTTACTATCACATAATCAAATATCAATCTGGATACCAGATTCAATAGGAGAAATTCTATTGAAATTTTCAAACTATTTATTGAATTTAGAACCTTTGTTTCTACGAATAGCTGTCCCTTTTACAACTCTTAGTTTGTTGCTGGGAACATTACGAATTGTAGGTCATTATTTTTCAACCAAAACTTCAAATTCTACTCCTAGTGTAAACAGTCAACCTCCTGGCTTATCAAAAGTTCGTGACTTGAAGGAGGAAACCTGGAAGAAAGACAGTCCATCAAAAGTTAAAAGTAGGAAAGGTAGAAAATAAATACATCGACACGTAATGATTTTTGTATATGCTGGTGGTTTTATTATAGATTAGAATCAAAATATCTGGATATCCAAAGTAATCTAAATAATCATTTCATTTGAACCGTATACTGATCAAAAATATTAATGTATTATACAAAGAAATAGAAGTGCCAACAAACTGCTTTAAAGTTGTTGTACATCCAATGGTGGTTTGGGTGACATCATTGCTTGCTTTGCTTTAGCATTCTCTACCTAATTAACATACTATTCAATTCTAACCTCTTTTCACCATTTGTTGCTTTACTTTTTCATTTTTCTTCTTCATCTATGAAAGTTAACAAATATTCACAAAAGGAAATAAGGAGAGATAATTTTACAATGAGTAGAAATAGTTTACATTTAAAGCTATTTGAGAAAATATCTTCCTCTTTTCCTGTTTTAAATCATCCAAAGTTTTTAAAATCAATTTTTCAGTTTCTTCCAAAGCAGGAGTAATATTTTGATCTGAAGGACATGATTCACCATATCTTTTCGCATAAGTACCTTTTTTTATCACTAAATGAACTAATTTTGTTAATTTTGCTAACATGTTAAAAAATGTTAAATTTAACCATCAGGTTGAGATTGTAAATACAATAATCTTGGAAATTTTTTGAATACAGGAGGGTGTAATTGGGCATGAAGGTTCATTTTAATGTATTGATCAAAGTTTACAAAAAAGGAGAAAGAAAAACATGACATCGAATGAACAAACATTGGATCCAGTACTTTCTATGGATCTTATTAAACATAATTTAAAAGTGATGAATAGAATACGATCCAAAAGTGCAGTTGTTTGTGGATTAGCAGCAGGTAAGAATTTATTATATTTGATATGATAAGGAATTCTTGGATTAGAAAACTTGAATGGATTTTTATTTTATTTAATTTGTTGTTTAAAGTTATCATTCTTATTTCTAATCAAGAGTCAATTTCAAGTTGATAAATTTTTACCTGCTTGGGATATGATTGTTACTTATGAAATGTTTTCTAATTTACCTTCATTTGTTTTATTCTGGGTATTTGCTTATGGAATCTGTCATATCTATTAGTAACAATAAATGATTTTTTTTTAATAAACTACTAACTCATTACCTTGTCTATTACTATCTTTTATTTTATTCTTTACCTTGATTTTGTTGTTCTCTTTACCTATTGAAATTCTACCTTTGAATTGAATTTTTGAATTTTTTTTCTTAATTTGCAACATGGAATACCATCCTGATGTTCTACAAGCCTTTGTGGATTTAAAGAAAAAGAAGAAAAGAGTTGCTCAAGAATCAAAACCTAAAGTTGCAGTGGTAGATTATCATAATGAATTCAATGAACAAGTGGTCAATGAACCAACTCCAGAACCTGTTATCGTAGAGGATCCTCAAGGTATTTTATTTTTTAACATTCATTCTAGCTATGTTTGGCGATTTGAAAAAGAAAAAGAAAAAGAAAGTTATCGATTTTGATCAAGTAGATGCTCCTGTTGAAAATGTTGAAATCAATGAAACATCAGAAGTAGCTCATGTAGATGTACTTTTTTTTATCATTGTTTTAATCTCTTTAAATTTATTAGGCTATTGACAAAGATACATTGGCAATTAACGCTTCCATGTTTGGTAAAAAGAAGAAGAAAAAGGATAAAAAAATGGATATGGCAGATTTCGAAGCTGAAATTAGAGCTGATGAAGGTGAAGATACTTTTGGAACTACTGCAAAGAAAGCTGAGAAGGAAGATGATGCTTGGGGATTATCAACTAGAGATTACACATATCAGGAGGTATGAACTATTATTATCAAATCTCACATTTACAATTTAAATTATTATAATAACTTTGATACTAATGGCTATAGTTATTGACCAGAGTATTCAACATTTTACATCAAAACAATCCCGAAATTCAAGGTGAAAAGAAACGGTATACCATTGTTCCACCTCAGGTGTTGAGGGAAGGAACCAAGAAGACTGCCTTTGCCAACATTATCGATATTTCAAAACGGTATGACATTTCGAAATACTTATAGGCTAGTATGCGTCGTCAACCAGATCATGTCATTCAATTTTTGTTTGCAGAATTGGGTACATCTGGTTCAATGGACGGAAACCAACGACTTGTAATTAAGGGTCGTTTCCAACAGAAACAAATCGAAACAGTATTGAAAAGATACATTGGTAACTACATAAGTTGATTAATGTAATAGTGGAATATGTTTCTTGTAAGACTTGCAAATCTGCTGAAACTATTTTAACCAAAGAGAATCGGTTATTCTTTTTGCAATGTGAAAGTTGTGGTTCATCTCGTTCTGTTGCTGCTATCAAGACTGGTTTCATGGCAACAGTCAAGAGAACAAAGAAAGAAGCTTAATTATAATAAATCTGTTGCAATTCTATTTATTTCCTGGTTAGACAACTATTCATTAACAAAAGTTAAACACTAAGACTTTAGCCGGTAGGTTATAGAAACAGCATCCTACCAAATCTACTGGACATACCCATATTGAAGAGTGAACCATTATGATAAACAGTGCCAAACAAATAATCGCGATTTACCAATCATATTCCAGAAACGGCAATTTGCCGCTTAGACTCACATGAGCATAGATCTAGATAATCAACCAACTTTGTGTATTGAGCCAAGTTTTACCACCCATTTAGTTTGTCTTTGGTCATTGTTGTCTATGCGTGTGGCTTTGCCTCCCTTTGAATTCTCACAGCAAAGATTCTGTATCTGAATTCACTTTTGATAAAAAAGAAAAATAGGAATCAATCATTTCACAATGTATTTTTATTCATTTTGTGTTTAAAATCCATTTCAATCCCTTTAGATCGGAAAAACACGGTTTGAGCCAATCAGAGCGTATTTCAGGTAAGTGACTGAGGCGTTACATTCAACTATAAAAGCGAGAAACATATTCCAAGAATGTCAATGACCTCTCAATTACAAACATTAACAATTCAACTTGATCGACTTGGAATTGATGTTCACAACTTGAAACTTATCAGTCCTGCTCCAATTTCCATTGAATCTCGTCTCAGTGATGTTTCAACTTTGATTGACTTTCAAGAAACTTTGGATATGAAAAAATCTGATTTGGATTTTTATTCATTTTCAGATTCTGATGAGAATTCTGATATGGATATTCAAGATTATCTATTACAAACTGAACCATACGTTGAACCTTTTGTATCAGACGTTTTTGCATCGGCAATGTCATTATACAATTCTGACCAAGATCTGGAACGCGCTTTCCAATTGTTTGAACAATGTGCATCCAAAGAACACATTGAATCGAAAAGTATGTGCGGTTACATGTTGGAACATGGATATGGTGTTAAATTGAATATCAAACAAGCAATAATTTATTATCAGGATGCAGTTGACTATCAAAGTCCATCTGCATTCAATCACTTGGGGTTTCTTTATCGATATGGAAAAGGTGTGATTCAAAATGGTTTAAAAGCATTCCAATTATTTGAAAAGAGTGCCAAGTTGGATTATGCTCCCGGTCAAAACCATCTAGCTCAATGCTTTCAAAATGGTATTGGTTGCAATGTAGATATTGATATGGCAATCTACTGGTATGATAAAGCCGCAGAACAGCAATACCCTCCCGCTCTTAATAACTTGGGTTACTGCTACGAAATTGGTCTTGGAGTTGATCAGGATAACTGTCAGGCACAAAAACTCTACTATATTGCTTGGAAATCTGGAAACGGGATTGCTGCATACAACCTAGCAAGTATGTATGAAACTATGGAGAATCCTCGACTTGATCTAGCGGCAGCTTGGTATCGACGAGCAGCTCGGTTAGGTGATATCCCATCACTGGTCCGACTACGATTATTGTGATTTATTTGATATCAAATGATAGTCTGAATCCTTAGTTTTAATTGAAAATCCATCTTTTCATAATAAACGGAACTTGTAAATTTTTTGGAAAATCTACTGAAATTTCAAATGGGAAATTAATCTACAAGAGTTACAATTTTGTATATTCCAATCAAAGTAACGAGATTAAATACTGTAAATTACACCATCAAGTTTTATCTTTCCATTCCATTCGATCCATTGGACAGAGACCCTTTGATGCAGGAGTAGCTAACCATTTGAGTATACAATGCATATGAAAGACGTGAGTACATTCTCCCCATAACAATGGACAATCATTTCCAGGTACTTTACATCCAGGACAAGTTCCTTCAAAAGGTCCTTGACATATTCCACATACTTCTTCATCTACATTCCATTTCCAAACAGCAACTTCCCTCCAAGAATGAATTTTGACTTTAAGTCCCATGAAGGTGCAAAAGAGAAAAGAGTTTCGGAAATCGTGATTTAGATTCCAAGAATTGATCGACTGACAAGGGTAATTCAACTATCAGGATCAGATAAATGGTTTAACTTGAATGACTATTGAACTCTTTGTTGATCAATTTTTTTTGTATTTTTGTTGAACGATGAATCCATCAATAGATTGGGAACCCGTTCGAGAAGCATTCTATCGAAAGCAGAAATTATATCAAATGAATTGGGGAGAAATGGACTTAAAGAAATACTTATGCGCTGCTGCTCCATTTGGAGGGCCAATTGGTAAGATTCCATCAATTGATCAACTTAGCTTTAATTAGAAATGATAAAAGGATAGTTGCGTTACAGCATAGCTCAAAACCAATGATGCATATTTACACCAGGTACAATTGTAATTGATTTATACTAGTGCTGGTGTATTGTTGAATCAATTTCAAGTACATGAGGTATATTCTAAATTTAGTGGGATCGACCACCTATTGTTGCCATGGGTTGGATTAAAAGAGAGAGATTAGCATGTGTTTTGGAACAAGGAAGTGTATATATATTTGATCTGGATGGTGGAACAACCCAAGTTAGTCTCGGAGAAGTATGTCTCCAAGATCTGAGCAATTAGGAAGCCAAGGAATCTGAAATACTTGAAGCTATTGTATACAACGAAGGTGTAGTGGTATTAACCAAAAAATATCAATTTATAACAATCCAAAATATCAACGAACCACGAGTTAGAAAATTAGCAGACTTGAAATTAACATCAAGACCAGATTGTTGGGATATTTTAACTCCAGAGCAAAGTATTAACCAACACTTGGAAGTTTTTGTGGTAGCAAAGAAATCAATTTGGATTATCGATCAAGTAAATGCTCAGGATCAAGTAATCTGTTACAACAATTAAATTCAGATGATTCAACGTGGTCCGTTTCAAAAAATGTGTATATCTCCTAATGGAAAGTTTTTGGCACTCTTCACTTTTGATGCTAGAGTATGGGTTGTTTCTACCAATTTCCAAGATAAACTAACCGATTTTAAAACCAACTCTGAAATCCCACCAACTCAAATGACTTGGTAATATATCAAATTAACCAAAGGTGTGGTAACGATGCCGTCGTTTTACATTGGGATGATACTATCTTAATGGTAGGTCCTATGGGTGATTATTTAAAGTAATCTAATCTAAACTGTTAATCAAAAGATTCATATACGATGGAGTGGTTCATATGGTGTCGGAAGTGGATAGTGTAAGGATTGTTAGTCATGACAAATGCGAGATCTTGGAGAAAGTACCAAGTATTTGAGACAATGATGTAGCTTACCTAATTAGATGCTAATGTGGATGTGTTCCGTATCGGTTCAACCGCTTCAAGTGCCATATTGTACGATGCTCGGGAACTCTTTGATGTAAGAATTAAATTGATAATGAAGAAGCGAAAAAATCCGAAAGCTGATGAACACATTCGAAGCATAGGGGTATTTCTGACACAAGCGGTGGATGGATGTATAGAAGCCGCTGGAAATGAACTTGATGTTGGTTTACAAAAATCATTATTAAAAGTTGATTGAAGATTGCTGATGAATAGGCTGCATCATTTGGAAAAGCATTTCTTGAATTTTATCCTGCATCCAAATTGGTAGACATGAATAAAGCTATTCGAGTGCTTAACTCTATAAGACAAACTAATATTGGAATTCCATTAACTTATCAACAGTATGATAACTTAATTCACACCAGATTTCGAACATTGACCTCAGAACGATTGGTGGATATTCTAGTAAATAGACGACATTTTGGACTTGCAAAGAAGATTTGCGAATATTTGAATATATCCTGTGAAAGAGTCTTGATACAATGGGCCTGTCATCAAGTATTAAATGACTATCTGACACTTATTATAGGTCAAACAATCAGTGGAAGATGATGAATTTGTATCAAGAGCTATTTTTGATAAACTATCAGAAACAGCTGGGGTGTCTTACTATGAGGTTGCGAAGGAAGCTCATAATAGTGGAAGAACTAAGCTTGCCACCAGAGTATGTCATCATTTGTAATTTATATTAGTTGCTGGAATTTGAAGCGTCAGCTGCCGACCAGGTACCACTTCTACTACGAATGAACCAAAATGAATTAGCCCTGAAAAGAGCAATCGAATCTGGAGATACTGACTTGGGTAACTTTGATGTTTTTAACGCAATATTACAGTCTATCTAGTCATTTTTCACATGAAAAGAGAATTATCGATTCCAGACTTTTTTAGAATCATCAATGGAAAACCATTAGCGTGCTCATTATTGGAAGTTTATGCCAAGCAACAAGATCCTACACTTTTAAGAGACTTCTACTACCAGGATGATCGAAGAATATCGAATGCAAACCTCATCTTATCAGCTAGTTACAAAGAAAAGGTATTTGCTAATGATTAACGTTTAGGTGCTCGAAGCAAGATTGGTTGAACTTAAAGCTGCTCTAAAACTGTTTAAAGAGAATCCAGAGACTGCTGGTGAAGCCAAGGTATTGCCATTTTGTGTTTTAACAACTCAAGGCAACTGATGAACTAATTAAACTACTTCAAACTCAAAGTACCCTGGAACGTGACCTTAACCATACGTTTATGGAACTATCCTTATATGATACTGTATTAAAATGCTTGGTGTTGGACCACAGTGCAAAAGCTGCCAGGTTAAAGTCTGACTTTCGAATCTCAGATAAAAAGTATTAATTTATCATTTATTTATTCCAAGGTATTCCATGCTGGTACTTCGTGCCATCGTCGATACTCTACGCTGGACGGAACTTGAAGCGGTAATGAATTCCACCACTTAACCGTTAGTTTTGTAAAACTTATGCAAAATATGGATTTAAAAATGGTGTTGATTTGCTAATGTCTCGAGGTTTTCAGGCTCAAGTCAATTCATTTTTACAATGCTTTCCTAGTGGTAGTATCAATATGAATGATGCTAATAGCTATCGTGCTCAATGGAATTCAGCATTGTCAAAGAGTGATCCTATACGTTAATGTTCTTTTTTATTAAAATGTTTATTTCATTATCATCTATTCCCATTCTCAAATATTTCAATGAGATAAGCTTCTCAATTAATAGTTTGCGCGTATGAACAAACAAAATGAAAAGTAGATAGTGAAATCTATGAAATTTATATTGCATTTGTGGAATATGTTGGACATGAAGCCGATTAACGACACGACCAAATAAATATTCAATCTGAGATCTTGTAGGAAGAAGGACATAAGTATTCAAGTCCAGAAGACAATCTGTCGTATGCAGTAGATAATAAAGGTCATACCTCTTGATTGTAATCTAAATTTCAATGGTTGTATGCTAACCTACCAGTGCAGGTAAACACAACATACTAAGTATGCAGTGAGCTCCATGCATCACTATCGCTAACTAATTGGATTTTTAGAGTGTCATGGCCAACCCTATCGCTAATAAGGCAACTTCATGTAACGTCCCCGTTCAAAAACATATCGCATCTTTTGGTGGATTTTTGACTAGGTCGACCATAAATAATTTTATGCCCAATCCACCAGTAGAAGATTTACTGGTTTCACCGTTACCACAAACGAATGCAGGGTACAGTGCCATGATGGATCTGGCTACTATCAAAATCAAGTAAACCATGAAAAAAAATACTTTAGAACACTATAAAATTACAATTATAGTTAACGAGTTTTTTAAACATGTCACACTCGTAAAATACATTGTTGTTTTACTGCATGTCCAAATTATCGATCTATCCTTACAATAGCGTTTGACATTGAAAGTTTTTTTTTTGTATCAAACGCGCTTATTCATACAATTTTTAACGTCAGTAAGTCGCGTAATCTTTTTACAAAATTTCTGAATGGCAAATATATTGCTAATAGCTAATATTTCCACCAATATTATTTCGGCTTTATTCCTTGTGATTTCTCTTACGTTGGATATCAAGAATCGCAAGACTTCTGGGATAACAAGTCCAAATGGTATTATTGGGTTGCTTATGCGAACTGCTTTCCTAATTTGGCACGTACTTGGACCCTTCCTCTCAAGCATTTCCGAGAAATATGCTGTTGCAGGAACTTCCGTCGCTGAACAACGAATTGCAATGACTGTTGTCTTCTCTATCATACAAGTATGTATTACTTTTGGTGCTGTCGGATTAATTGCAACATTTTTCTACTATTGGATTTCGGTGTCTGCATTGCTACCTAAATCTAAAGTGCTTGGAAAAGCCAAAGCGTTGGTTGATCAGTTTCCATTAGCAGTGCCCATCTTTATGGCATTTTATTATTTGATTTATCTTGGATTCTTTTTTGGTCCGTTGTTGGTTTGGCCAGGTCAGCAATTACTACGATATTCTTTTTGGCGAGCATTGTGCCAAGGTATTGTTCAAATCATAACTGGGGCTTTCCTCGTTCCAGTATTCTTTTATCTTATCTATGCATTGATTAGGTACATAGCTTCGAAATCAGTTGTCCATGACTCTGGAAGTAGTTCAAAGTTTGACAGAGTAGCTCAAGCACTAATTCGAATCATTTTCGCAAATATTGTTCTAATTGTCTATATGGTATTAGCTCCAGCTACATTGCTCGTCCTTGATAGAACCTTACTCTTCCAAGAAATCCCACTGACCCATCCGCTTTATGTGAGACGCGCTGCCTCAACTGCTACTGCACCCCAGGCTCTTCTAAACTTGACAGGATTTTGCGTATCCTTTATTTACTTGGGAAAATACATTGTAGTGGTAACAACTGCTTTCTATTTATTTCTAGAAAAACTTTGGTAGATCTACTGGGAAGAAAAGTTCTACAAATACTAGTCAAGTTCAGAACCCTGCTATTAAAGCATCTGAAAAATTGTGATGAGCTAGAAATATATTATTTCTAGAGAATTCTATCGCTTACCTTGAATACTAAGATAATGATTTTCAGTGAAGTATGATGGATATGTAAATTTATTAGAATGTCAAGGTGACTCAGACTATATTTCAGACGAATCACATCAAGTTTACATCACTACAACTACATGTGTTTTTGACTGAGGATTAAGATGTTGTATTTTTAGGATGGATACCTTTATATCCATCCATCTTTGATTTGATTTTCATTTTGGAATGAACGCGTTATCAGCTTTTTAAATCTAGTTTAAATTTGCCACTTTTTATAGAAAGATGCTTTTAGTTGATAAAATATTTTCGTCATTATTATGGATCCTATTCGGACATTGGTCTCAAGCATTCGATTGGCTAGGATTTTATGTTTGGTAAATGTCACATAAAGATTAAATATCAAGGGTATCTAATGATTTCCGATGTGATACAGGCATACTTCGGTCCTTGATTTTAATGCCGGTATTTAGGTGGGTAGGTGATGCCATATGGAAGTGTTTGACGACTCTGGAATTTTCTAAACTATGGCGAGCAGCAATACCAAGTGTATTTTGGTATTCTGGAGAAATAATCGGCGATACTTAGTAAGCATTCGAGATTTAGACTCAATTTGTTTAGCTTACCAATGATTGCATGGGGTATGACTCAACCCAATGAAAAATGGAAAAGGTTTATCATCATGTTCGGATTCTCGTTGATTGCAACAAGTAAAATTGTAAATTGTATTTGGAGGTACACAGGTGCTAGTATGAATGTGAAAGAAGCTGTGTTTTATCGTAATTTATCATACCTAGACAGCGTGACTTGTTTTACAGGAGTGATTAATGACTTATGTTGCAGTTATGTAATTTATAGAAAGAGTGCAAAAGTAGTACTAAGATCAAGATCGAAGCGTACACCACTCGTTAGAGCATTGCAATCCATCAAACAATCATGTTTGGTTAGAATTGCAATCCTAACGGTATTTAAAACCATCAATGCGATATTCTACATTTCCAATCCTTGTAAGTGTACATTCGGGGCTAATGGCATACAGGTTTGGATATAATCACAACTTGCAAATTCTCTTTCCTTCGTGAAATACTGATCACTGTTGATTATCAATTCTACTACTTGGATTATTTGCTTACCAAGCAGCATTCAGGCAAATAAAATGGGGGCATCGAAATGGAGAATTGCAGGCCAGTTTATTTGTAAATATATTATGGATACTCTACTTTGCTGATTTGGAAAGGTCTAGTTTTGCACCTAGCGATGTTTTGTTCCGTCCTTATTGAAAATCCGTCATGTTATAGTTACTCTCTAATTACTGAACAGTTGAAATACCAACCAATGAGCAACTAAGATACAAATAATAATAGAATAGCTCAACTAGAAACAATTGAGGGCATTCTAATTAATTTTAAGCAATTGATGTTGAAGAAACCCTATTATTGAAAACTAGATTCACAGACTTGTTGCGCGTTTTTGATAGACCACTTTTTCTTAATATCCCATTTAAACGAAACAAAGTAAAGTATGCTACTGATTGATAAAATATTTTCAACAGTATTATGGATATTATTTGGACATTGGTCTCAAGCATTCGACTGGTTAGGATTTTATGTTTGGTATTTGCCATAAAGATTAAATTGTATGTAGGGTATCTAACGATTTTCGATGTGACACGGGAATACTTCGTTCATTGATTTTAATGCCTCTATTTCGTTGGATGGGTGACGGGATGTGGAAAGTTTTGAATACCTTTGAAGTTTATAAATATTTGCAAGATTCAATACCCAGTATATTTTGGTATGCTGGTGAAATTATTGGCGATACCTAGTAATATGAATGCCTGTGATTTACATTACTTAGCTTGCCATGTTTAGCTTGGGGTATGACTCGACCAAACGAAAAATTCAACAGATTCATCATTTTATTTGGTTTCATTTCAATTTCAGGAAGTAAAATTGCGAATGTTTGTTGGAGATTCACTGGTGCTAGTTTAAATGTTCACGAAGACGTTTATTTTCGTAACATATCGTTCATTGATAGTGTGACGTGTTTTGCAGGAGTAGTTAACGACCTTTGCTGCAGCTATGTTATTTATCGTAAAAGTTCTCGAGTAGTCACAGAAGCGAAAATGAAGAGTACTCCACTAATTAGAGCTTTACAGTCTATAAAGAACTCTTGTTTGGTTAGAATTGCAATCCTGACAGTATTCAAAACCATTAATGCAATATTCTATTTATCAAATCCTTGTAAGATTTTGAAACTAATTCTTACTTTAGGTTTGGAAACCATTACGTATTGTAAATGGTCGTTTTTACGTGAAATATTGATCACAGTAGACTACCAGTTTTATTATTTTGACTATTTATTAACCAAACAGCATAGACCTAAACAACTTAAACCAACTAATGTCAATGAAAAGTAAAACATTGACAAATTAAATGAAAAAAGAACGTTACGTCAATATAAAAATTGTACTTTAATAATCTCTGTATGTTTTCTGTACTGTTAGCTTGAAATTGAACGCGCTTAAAGAGAACACGTAAAACAAACAATAATCTTACAATAAAATGCAAAAGAAGAAATCGAGAATTACTATTACCATTTCTTTTTTAACTCTTTTAGGTATTGTTCTGACTGCTCTGTTTTATGATTCCACAAGTGTGCTTTGGAAGTCAGATGCAGTAGATGACATACTTGAAACTAATAGATTTCAAACTGATATGCTTACTTTCCCATTTGATGATTGGAGAGTGGCTATCGAATCAGATGACGTTGAAATGGATCAAAGATACACATCACAAATGTTAACTTTAATGACTGACTATTTACTCTTGGAACCACCTGAATCCATTAATTCAACCACTTGCAAACCCTCACCATTAACAAATCATACTGAAATTGACTGTGAGTTGTATCCAAACGCATTTGCTGGTAAAAGAGAAACGCCGGCTAAAGTTGGGCATGTTATTCAGTTTGCATTTGATTTAGATATACTCGAAATTTTGTTGAACGAATTGTACGACGTAGTAGATTACTTTTTTCTCCTAGAATGTACAAAGACCCATCGAGCACATATTCAGAAACCTTTAATGTGGGAAATTGCTAAGAGTCAAAAACGATTTGATCACTTAAGGGACAAAGTTATACATTTAATTATCGATGACAGTGATGCAGAAGGAGTCTCAGGGGATACTTTTGGACTTGAAAGTACTCAAGAGTATGTACGTTGGAAAAAGTTTCTCCATTGGAACAGTCAAAATGAATTCTTTGGCGATTATGACATGATTGGATTTGGAGATGTGGACGAAATTCCTTCACGAGAAAATATTCATTTGATCAAGCATTGCAAGCCGAAAGGACCTATTGATATTGGTATCTGGTTTCCAATGAGCGACATCTATAAAGCGTTCCTTCCTGACTTTCCAGTTCCTGGGTTTCCTTACACCTTGGGTGACCCGACATTCTTTCCATTGCATATCGCAAAACAATTCCAACCATTTCCTAATCGGCAGCGTGGGAGTAGTGGAAACTTTTTAACTGGAGGAATGCATATGTCCAATTATGCATATATGCCATACCAAATTGCAAGACGTCTCAGTTGTTCTGAATGTCAAGGAGGATTGTTTGTATTGTCAAATCAAAATCGACTGCAAGGAAATGAAACAGTTCTTCAAGATCTGGTCATTGAACTGCAAAACGATTGGGGTGATAGAATTGTTCCAATTGAAAACGTGGAGCTTTTTATGGAAAATGTAAGGGTATTGCCTTGGTTCTACGATTGTCAAAGAGACAGGTATCCTGTATGGGAAGCAAAATGGGACAAACGACTCTCTCGTTGACTCAGATTAATCAATAAACTGGTTCGGGTTGAAATCAATAATATCGATTTCTTATTGTTTCTTCCTTCCTTATTTCAATTCATTGTATTCAATGCTATTACTTTTTAATATTTAAAATTTCCGAGTATGTGGTACCAATGTGGACGTGAAAGACTTTGTGAGAGTTGATCTGGTCAATGTCACCTATTTTGAACGCATGTGAATTGAATTCCAAGTTATAGAATTATATTTAGAATGATTAAAACGATTCCTGCAGATCAACTTTCTCAATTGCTACCTGTAATACCATTATTGATAGAGACTATTGTTCCAAAATTAATAGACACAATTCAAGTAAATATTAAAAACAAACATCAAACTGATCGATTGCTGGAACGGTTGAATAAAACAGTTATTTTGATCTCAAATATCAAGTATAACACTTTGATTTTGGAAATAACACTGTTGGATATATCAAAGTACTTGTATGAATAACTAACTAGTATTTTTAGGTTATTTGAAGAGCTTAATGAGGTCTACCACATTCTCAATATCAACAATTTTACAAATGACTTGTTTTTGACAGTGAATTGTCTAAAAACCATTCATCGTTTAAACGAAAGTTTCCATAACCTATATGAAGATTTAAGATTTTCGGTATCCTCAAAAGTCTGGGAATATCATACATTAGATTTAGAAAGATGGCAAACTAGAGATGAAAGTGATCTAAATGAAGATAAGCTCTTTTTAAAGTGGTTTGTAGAATATTTCAACCAATCAACAAGCGCCATTAGTAATGAATCAGTGAAAGAGTTTGTTGGAAAAATTCCTGTCCATTATTCTTTAGAAGATGATAAACATACCTTAGTGTTTGGAGTGTTTTATGGCGAGGAGAGAGAAGACCAACTAGTACGAAACGGCAAAATAAAATACTTTAATGGCCACATATATAGGGGAGAGTGCGCTGGTGGCAAACCTCATGGTCAAGGGAAGTATACTGCTTTAGATTATTGGACCTACACTGGTCAATATGTATGTGGATTGAGGTCTGGAGTGGGTGAAATTACTTGGCGTCAGGACAATGAAAGAATAATGTATACCGGTAATTGGGAAAACAATCAACCAAATGGACATGGTAAAGAAACATGCAGAAATGGCAATGAGTATTTGGGATATTTTAAAAATGGAATTCGTACTGGTAAAGGAGAAATGACGTACAAGAATGGTGAAACATATAAAGGGGATTGGAGCAATGGTGATGCCAACGGAAATGGGCAGTATGAATGGCCAAATGGTGATTTATATAATGGTGGATTCTTGAATGGACTAAAACATGGAAATGGGTATTATAAACGCGCTGATGGACATATTTATAAGGGCTCTTATAAAAATGATTTTAAGCACGGAAAAGGTAAATTAACCTTACCAAATGGAAATGAGTATAGTGGTGATTTCATACGGGATGTTGCCGCTGGAGAAGGCATATATCATTATTACGATGGTTCAGTGTATTCAGGACGATTTGAAGATGGAGAAGCGACTGGGAATGGCAGATTATTTAGTGCAAGTGGTGATTTATATAGCGGTAGCTTTATCAATGGAGAGCCTAATGGGATAGTCCAAGTTACTTTCAGTGATGGCCGTCTCTATCACGGTAACTGGGCCGCTCATTGTCCTAATGGGTTTGGAAGATTTCAATGGCCTGATGGTGATGTATATGAAGGCCAGTTTTTGAATTCACGATTGCACGGCACTGGAATTTATTTCTTTTCTACAGGACATCGATTTGAAGGCACATTCGATGCTAATAAACGAACAGGGAATGGTGTCTTTTTTTGGTCAGAAGGACATTACTATGCTGGATCCTTTCTTGATGGAAAAAGACATGGATCCGGAAAGTATCACATTAAAGATGGCCCTATATGCGTGGGACAGTTCAAGAATGACAAGGTAGAAGGGCATGCTAAACTGACTTGGCCTGATGGGAATAAATATGATGGGGAATTGGATACTAATTTCAACCCGCATGGCCAAGGAGAGCTCCAGTTTGCTGATGAACGTGTATATATTGGTCATTTCGTGCACGGAATTATGCAGGGTTGGGGCAAAATGACCCATCCAAATGGGGATGTATATATTGGTGAATTTGAAAATAACGAATTCCAAGGTCAGGGTATGATGGTGTATGGTGATGATAATATTCGGATGTATGAAGGAGAATGGTCTCATGGACTCTACGATGGAGTTGGTAAGCTCTTTTGGGGCAATTCGGTCTTTGAAGGGTCATTTTTAGCAGGCAATCGGCATGGAAAAGGGGTTATGATGACCTCTGAAGGACATTCCTACTCTGGAACGTGGGAGAATGAAGTTATGAAAGGTCCGGGAGAAATCAAGTACGCGAATGGTGATCAGTATTTAGGGCAGGTATTTCATACGAAACGACACGGTCATGGGAAAATGATTTACAAAGATTTTACCATTCCTTATGAAGGGGATTGGATCAATGACAAACCGCGAGGTATAATCAAGTGGAGAAATCCGTTTAAAAGCTTTTCCATAATAAGAGCTACTACTCAATAATTCTCTGATCACATTTGTTTGATTTGGTTAATAAATGATATCAAAAAAGATTGCCTGGGTTTGTGTAACAAGGGTTGAAATTTTTGGATAAACAAGAATGAATTTCTTATACTTGCTATTGACAACCATTGCTATATGCACTGTCGTTGATTTATTGAATTTCCAAAAAAGCAATACTCTAGACTATTCAGATGTTGAAAGAAGCATTATTGGTGGAACTCCTGTAGGTTCTCCCAACACATACCCATGGTTGGTTGCTATTCATTACGACAACGGTTATTGGTGTGGAGGAAGTTTGTTGGAGGGAAATAAGTTAATGACTGCAGCTCATTGTACTTTGGAAAGTAAAGGCAAATTGTACCCAAAGAAACGATTCACTGTTTATTCACATCGATATAACTTTAAAAAGTCTATAGAGGAAGAGAAATCGAGTGTTTATAAAGTATCAGAAATGGTTGTTCATCCAAACTATGTGGATGTTGATAAGGGATATGATGTTGCTGTTTGGAAATTAGAACAGATAAGTGGGAACGTCTGGCAACCAAATGTTACGTTAGATGATGGAAATTTGATTCATAGACATCAAAAATTGATAGTGGCAGGATGGGGTGACAAAAAAGCAGGTTCAGGAAAGGGATCGAAAAAGTTAATGCAAGTTATATTGCCAATCACATCAAAAAAGCTTTGTTATAAAATTTATCCTGAACTAAAGCACATTCCTAGTGCATTCTGTGCGGGTTATAAAAGAGGTGGAGTTGATTCATGTCAAGGTGATTCGGGTGGTCCTTTATTTGTCGACACTGGCAACGGTAGTGCCATAGTGGCAGGGATCGTTTCCTATGGAGTTGAATGTGCAACAGGTCCAGGTGTATATACAAAGGTGTCTGAAGTGCGAAAGTGGGTCAATTCAGTGTAGAGAAGTGATAGTTCATTGATAAAACTCATTATCAATATATTATTAAATCTTGTTCCAGATCCGTGTTTCATTATAGGGAAAGACTGTGCACTTCCGATTAGGACAATCAGTAAAATGACCGTGCATCGTCTGTCACTCTATCACGCCAAATATTTATGATCTAATAAAACTTACCAAGTTCACCAATTGCTGAATTCATCATCTATGAATTCTTCAATGTTGGTTCATGAAATAATCCAATCTATACCTTATTGGATATCTGAATTTACACCATTAAATCAATCAACAAAAATCAACTCATTCATAAAACGATTGGAAAGTTTAATGATCTTACTACAAGATATAGTGGATTATGATAGTTTAGACGATGAAAGTCTTTTAATCTTAAACAAGTCATTTAATTCCAACTGACAAGTAGGTTATCAATTGAAATTCCAAGTTTGGTAAACGATTTAAAAACAAAAGTGGAAAGTGTTTTAGAATTCGATATTCAATTGAACGCAATCAATTCCCAAATTGCTCTAATCTATGATATATTGGAATTATGTTATTTTAATGAATCTTGGATCAAATCTGATAATTCTTCAGAAACAAAGGAACAATTTGTTCCTGATTTGAATTATTCTTTCAATGAAGAAGGATTTGAAAATTTGAATGATGAAATGTCAATGGATTTGTTTGGAAGAGATAGTTACAATCAAGACGATGAAAAGTTAATGAATAGTAGAAGTTCAGATGAAGAATATTATCAAGGAGACTATTGTATGGATCTTTATCATGGGTTTGGTAAACTGAAAATTGGTATGGATGAATGGTATGAAGGTAATTTTGCCTTTGGCAATTATCAAGGTCATGGTACCTATAAATACTCAAATGGAGATCAATATGAAGGAGAATTCAATAAAAATCAAAGAAGTGGATATGGTAAATACACCAAGGTGGATGGTTCAATCTATCAAGGATTATGGCAAAATGATAAAAAGAATGGAAAAGGAATTGAAACTTATCCGGATGCAAGCCAATTTGAAGGGTATTATCATAACGATGAACGTGATGGAATGGGATTGATTTTATTTGACGATGGACGAGAATTAGAGACTTTTTTTAATTCTGGTGATATGAGTGGTGATGGTAGGATAAATTATCCAAATGGAGATGTATATATAGGTGATATCATGGATGATTGTCCGCATGGAATTGGAACATTGTGGTATAATGATGGTAGAATTTACCAAGGAGAATTTTTGGAAGGATTAAGGAATGGATTTGGAAAAATAGTTTGTTTGGATGGAACAACTTATGAAGGGCAATTTGAAGAAAACGTTGGTACCGGTCAAGGTTGTTTTTGTTTCGCAAACGGCGATGTCTATATAGGAGAATTTACAAATAATTCTCCAAATGGTTTTGGTAAACTCACTAGCAAAGATGGTTCAGTTTTCATTGGACAAGTCAAAGATGGGATATATACCGGACAAGGGACATTTAAGTTGGCAAATACAAATGAAACATATCATGGTGAATTTCTCAATGGTACATTTCATGGAATTGGTAGGTACGTTTATGCAGACGGTTGTATCTATGAAGGAGAATTTGTCAATGGAAAAAAGACGGGTAAAGGAAAACAAAAATGGCCAAATGGAGATACTCTTGAAGGGGAATTTGTTGACAATTATGTACATGGAATTGCTAAAATCGAATATTCAACTGGATCCACCTATGAAGGGGAATGGAAATTTGATGAGTATAACGGTTTTGGTAAACTTGTTTTTGCCAATAAGGATATGTATGAAGGTGAATTTAAAGATGATCAACAACATGGGTATGGTAGATTGATTTATGCCGACGGACGAATCATCAAAGGGGAGTTCCGAAATGACCTTCCATTTCAGGTTACCGAAACCGAACATATCTCAACTGAATAAATCGCTTCTTTTTTTAAAATGTAAATCGAAACATTGAATTTTGGTACAATCAGTTTTATAAATAAGTTTGCCAAATATCTAATCATTTATCAATTTGAGAGATATGGTCAGGAATTAAGAGCTAAGATGTTAAAACTATTTAACTTACTTGTACATGATTAATATGTTCAATTTGAAGTACGGGTTCCATAATCATACTTAATGATTTTGTGAATTTAAAACATAAAGATAGTATTAATTGTTGTAAACCTCCATCGGTTGGACGTGGTTTTGAAGCATATGTACATAATTCCAAACCGGCTTCAATGACGGGGTGATATAAATCAGTAGGTAAATTAATGGATGGAATTGCTATTCGTTTTGTTGATTGTTGTACATGACCACTTGTTTCTGAAAATCCAAAAGAAGAAGTGGAAGTACTATTGGATAGTATTGGTTCAACATTGATAGTTTCTGAAATAGAATATGAACTAACACATTGTAGTAATTGAATCAAATTTTCGTAAATGTGACATACTTTTGCATCTGGAAATCTTGATTGATGTCGTGGAGTATATGGTGAAAATAAGTTTCTAATTAAATTTAATGTTTTGGTGATATAAATGGTTGCTAATTGTGTACAAGCGTTTCTAACTGATATTGATATACTGGAAGTAGCACCTAATAGATGATGTAAATCACTTGCACATTGTATCGATTGTAATAATACTGACAATGGCTATTAAAATTAAAAAAAGTTTTACATCAATAGAGTGTTTTTTTTTAATATAGATCAAATGAATATAAACTCTACCTTTTCCCAAGAGATAAATGATTCTTCAAGTGAACCAATAGCATCATTAACATTACTTAGATGATCCCAAACTAATCTATAAACTTTATCTGAATATCCTTGCAAGACAGTCCCAATATCATCCACAGGAAATCCAAGTACCTACAATTCATTACACAAAAAACAACTAACCCTCCAAGCCAAACAATTTTCACGCAACATATCTCCAAATAAAACTTGTTTTGATTGAATAAATGAGTGTATCGTTTCAATATCAATAAATAAATCTCTAGTTAATTTCGGTATTTCATTTGATTTCATATCCTAATTTTATAAATCAATTATAAATACTTCAATAATTCTTATAAATCTAATAATATTTGATAATTTATGTTCAGAATATTTCCATTCTTGAACGACATACTATAAAAAGATAAGATCAGAATTGAATACTTTTAATTCATCAAATCCATTTCCACATAACCAATGAGCAGCTATTAAAGATGAAATTGATGATGATTTTACATTCCATAATATTTTCTACAATGATTTTTAAATCATCATAAGAATCATTTGGCATTGTATTAATTAGATTGATATTTGAAATTAATTGAGATTTTCTATTATCCCATTCAACCATGACTTGATCCATTGTTAAAGAAGATAAATGTTTCATTTTCAAGATATGAGATTTAAGACCTAATAATAAAAAGAATTAGAGGTAATACTATCAGGTAAATTAACAGCTAGATGATTCCAATCTGTTACATTGATTAATTGAGAATAATCTGTCATATTTTGATCATTAGATAGTAATTGATTATCATGAAAAGAAGAAGAATGAATAGTAACATTTTTAGCGAATCTTGAAGATAATTGACCAATATTTTGAGATTTTCTTGGTTGATCGGAGAAAGAATGTTTTCTCTTTCTAGTAGGTAATTGAATGATGGATAGATCTGGTTGAATATTTAATTTAGTTTTTTCTACTAAAGATTCTAATGCGATTAATAAAGCACCAAAGGAACGATTCCAATCTTGTTGCATCAAGTGAAGAATGAAATTTTTCGTACCTTTTTTAACTACCTAGTAATGAACAATCATGGAATCTTGAATTTATTTATATCTGATGATTTATTGACTTTTGAACCTACTTTAACGGATCCAAGTTATCAAAGAGAATCCCTTGTTTTAGATAGAAAAACTTTTAATTTACATTTAAATGGTATTTTAATTAATAATTAATTAAAAGCTCCTCCTACTGCTACTTTAGGTCAAGAACATCATATCGTAGTATTTGGAATCATTGGTTTATTATCCATTCATTCTGGTAACTCGTCTTTTTCAAACAAAAGGTGCTGTTTTAATTGTCATCTCAAAAAAATCTAAAGTTGGAAATTTACTAGGTCATGAAGTATTCAAAATTGATTCTTTCAAAATCATTAAAGTCAATGAAAAACGTGTATCTGAACAACAAGTAAAATAATCTCTTACTTTATATTAGAAATTGGATGATTTGAAATATATCGAAATGATAAATCATTTACTATCAATGGATTATTATTTTTCATACACAAGAGATTTAACAAGTTCTTGTCAACGATTATCTCAAACAAATCAAAATTTACCATTATGGAAAAGAGTATTCTTTATTTGATTTATATATAGGCAAATGATGAATTCTTTTGGAATAAAAATCTTGTAGAAAAATTAATTCAATCAACACAATCAAATCCAGAAAATGATGTATTAACAAATTCAATTATTAATAGTTCATTTATAGGTAAATGAAATTCAAAGTTGATAGTTGTAGCTTAGTAGATTTATTTTACCAATTATATGTGGATTTGTTCATTTACAACCCAAATCTTTGACAACCCCTTTTTCATATGCACTTTTAGCTCGAAGAAGTCCATATCGAGCAGGTTAGAAACATGTATTATAACATCAGGAACTCGATATCATACAAGAGGAATTGGTAACATCACTAAATTACAACTAGAATAGATGAAAATGGAAAAGTAGCCAATTTTGTAGAAACTGAACAAATCATTCAAGGTCATGATGATTTTGTACGTTCTTATGTTCAAATCCGAGGATCCATTCCAATTTTTTGGAAACAACAAGTAGGA
The DNA here is from genome assembly GCA_025399215.1 of Globomyces pollinis-pini. NCBI lineage: Eukaryota > Fungi > Chytridiomycota > Chytridiomycetes > Rhizophydiales > Globomycetaceae > Globomyces > Globomyces pollinis-pini. Next base: position 6,140 of record MU621121.1, on the reverse strand, counting down.
GTGAAATACAAACCGTTATTGGTTATTGAAAAACGACAAGATACAGTAAAACTTATACCGATTGTTTTTTTATATTCTAGAGTGAATTATTTCAATATCATTTTCGACAATTATTTGCAACTTATGGACCACAAATAGCAATCAACTTAATCAACAAAGTGAATTATCTATTTTTGTAATACCTATAGTCTGGATATGAAGGACCATTAGGAGATGAATTTGCTAAACAAGCTATACAAATGAATGATCCACAATTACGTTACATTCATTTCGATTTCCATCATGAATGTCGTAAAATGCAATGGGTAAAATAAATCATCATTTACCATAGCATCGGATATCTATTCTGATTGATGAAATCAAAGATGATCTTGTTAATCAAGGGTATTATATATTATCTTATTATTAGGTATTGTATTATCAAAGGCAATGTCATGTTTAAACCACAAACTTCTACTGGTAATTTTAATTTTTTTTTATAGATAGTCAGGACTAATTGTATTGATTGTCTGGATCGCACTAATGTATTACAATCGATATTAGCTCAAAAAGCCCTTGAAACTCAATTAATAGATCTCAATTTATTGACACATGGACAATCATTAACCAAATATACTGAATTCTATTCTATATTTAAAAACGGTAAAAATAAAAAATTGAATTCATGTATAGTATGGGCTGATCATGCGGATGCCATTAGTACACAATATTCAGGAACGGGAGCATTAAAGACCGATTATACACGTACAAAGATAATGTTGACCAAATAGGAACTGGAAAACGAACCAATATAGGAGTTTTGACGGATGCCAAGAATTCTATTGTTCGTTATATTAAGAATCATTATTTGGATGGAACTCGACAAGATGCATTTGTAAAAACAATTTTTAAAAGTTTTTTTAATGTATAGGATTTTGTTTTAGGTCGATATACTATTGATTCTAGTATTGAATCACCATTTATCAATCTAATTTCCTTTAATTTCCAAAAAGTATGTCGAATATTTAAAAAAAAAAATTGATCGTATAGGTGATTATCGGTGCCATGATATCCGTCTTGATTCTACTCATGACCCTATTCTATCCCAACGGTAATTTTTCCAATTTACATTTACCAACCATCAGGAATCATTTATAAAATCATATTGTTGGTAATGGTCATGAGTTATACTGGATATCAATTAATTCAAAATCAAAATGAATTTGTTTCGTATCCGAAATTGGTGAAACCTAGATTGGAACGAATTAGGGAACCTTCCAAATGGGAATCTAAAATACTTTAAAATAAAATCGTTGGTGATATCAATATATTGGAATTTATCATTTGGTGATATCAATATGTTTGAAGTTATCATTCATACAAGTCATGTAATGATCTACATCTCTTGTCTGAAAATATAGAAATAAGCTTTACTACAAGTAGGAAAGTACTGCAAACCATCCCCAATCGATATATATAAACGTAAACAACAATTTTATTAGTTACAAGAAAAAGTATATATAAAATCAACTAGTTTGAGAACAACAAAAAGCCAACATCCATTTGACATCAATCAACATATACTTCAAAGCCTTTGTCCAACCTTCATCCTGATTGAATTGCATTCGAATGGAACAATCACCAATTCGATCTTTATGGATACTATGATGAAAAATAATTGGAATACCGATAAGGTAGTTTATAACGTGGATCGAGGGATTCGGCATGATCACCTAATTGGTGAAGACATTGGAGAAGGGCTACCAGGGCGGTATCGAAACGGCGGTTCCAAAATAAAAGTCCTGTGAGGTCGCTAGAACCATATCTATACTATGAGTGATCATGATCAATTCATACAGTTCATGAGTGGATTTATCACCATCAAGTTTTTGGATTTTAGAAAAACTACCACATGGTATGATTTGATATTGTTTGAATGTAAATGGGATTCGATTAGCTATGGTATCCAATAATAAAGCAACTATTGTTGATTCGGATGAATGGATTACCTTTGGTTTAGTGTTTTGGTATGATATACCTGATGGTGAGTTCATAAGATGGGGTACCTTGTCCGATGGCGGCGTTGATTTCTGGCCATTCAACCTAAGGTGAGTTAAGGATTGGGTACCATTTTGTTTGGAAGTCTGCCCAGTCGAAGTCCTGAGGTTAGAAGGATGGTTTACCATTTATCGTTCCAAAAGGACCTATTGATGATTAAATGTGACTATTGATATTATGTATTTTTTAAATGATTGTAAATACTTTTTTTTGGATATAAATAACTTTAAATATTTCTTGAATGAATAGATAATCACTCTTAGTGAATATATAAACACTTTTAGTGTTTTTAAAGTAAGAGATAAAACTTGTTGTATAATGAAAATTAAAGATCAAACATACCATCATGCCAGATCCGAAAGGCGTCATTAAAGACATTAGTTTTAGCAAGAGTATCAAGTCTAGAATGAGCAAATTCAAAGAGCAAGTTAACAGAAACCAAATCTTGTTGATGTAATAAAGAGTCCATTTGTAAAACATTAAGAGATTTCCAATATTCTTGTTCTTGATTTTCTAAATCGGCTAATTCTGATTGAATGGCTATTAAAGAATTTGTAAGAGATTGATGTTCTTGATCAAGAGAATTTAATAGTTGAGAAGCTTTTTTTTCTTTTTCGATAAGCTTTTATTTTAGTGATGAATGATTACTTGATCAATATCTTTTTGAGAAGTTGTCGTATGAGTGGTAGGGGTTGTTTTTGTGATGTCATTGATTGAAAGTGAGTTTAATGCCAGATCTGTATCTAATTTGATTAATTATAGTCTAACAAGTTATTAAGAGTAGGATATAAATATAGTAATTAAGAATAGGATAATAAAATTACCAGTAGGGGAATCGGGTAAAGAAGCCAGTAAATTTGAATTTGTATGATTATTATTGATAATAGATTGTAAATGATTATCATATAATATAGATTCTTTCTTTTTATAATGTTAGTAAAGTAGAATACTTACTTGTAAAGCTAATAAATTTGAATCTAATTTGAATAATAATTCATTAGCACAATCATCACACATTGGATGATTTAAATTTGAATGATTTGATATTATAGAGAATAATCTGTTTGCGATAGTTAAACGAGAAGATAAATGAGCTCTTTGATCACCATCCAACTAAGATTAAAAGTATTATTATTACTATGATGAAAGAATCTAAATCTGATTTTATAATATTTGAAGATAATAAAGAAGGTGACTTTTTGATTAATGACTGTTTAGGATACCAAATGAATTGATTGACCACAACATTGACAAAAGAATGACATTCTTTTAGTTACTACTTCTAGTTACTATTACTACTTCTAGTTACTATTACTACTGGTAGTTACTAGTGGTATTGTTGTTTGGTAGGGTTAATATGGAACTAGGGTTGAAAATACTTTACCAAATGACGACCCTTCCTAATATTTGGTTCATATCAGCTCCTGCTAATCCTACTAAATCTGATACTATTTCAAAACTAAAAGATAAAATTGATTCTAAAAATAATGATTACGCTACTTTATTCCCTTTCATCATACCGGATTTTAAAGTACTAAAAAAAATACATACTAATCAAAGGTTGGAACTTTAGATTCTCTCGTTTTATTATCAGATGAATTAGCTAAAGCTGATATCGCTATGGAAAATATCGTATTGAAAATTTCAGATTCTTTAAAATCTCTATTAAATAATAATTTAGATCAATGGAAATCTTTATTAAGCGTCAGTGATAGTAATCATTAATCTAATACTAATATTTTAGAAAATATTATCTCGTATTTAGAATCGTTCTCTTGGAATACAATGAAATATCGTTCAGATAAAACTTTAAAAGAATTAGCTGATAATATCATTCATGTATGATTTTAAAAAAATTGAAATCTAGGAAATTACTACCATAGATACGGTCATGAAAAATAAATTACAAGCTTATTCTGCTACAAAATCTCAATTAGTGGCAATAGACAGAAAACTTTCGTATCATTGTTTCTTTTCTTAATCTGGTAGTGGAAATTTGTCTGTAAAATCTTTAAATGAAATCGTTAAAAAAGATCACTTTGTCTTGGATTCCGAATACCTCACTTCCCTTATCGTTGCCGTTCCAAAGTACGTAAATCTTGTTTCTGTTTTACTCTTGTCGTATAAATCAATTTTGTTTACCTCCTTCTTGCTATAAATTAATTTTGTTTACAATCTTCTCCTCGCTATAAATCACTTTAGTTTACATCCTTCACCTCCCTATAAATCACTTTCCCTTTCTTGTCTGGTATTTCGTGTGGAAATCACTTTCTATATTACTTCTTTCCGAATTCACTTAGGATTTCAAATTATATATCACTCTTTTCTTATTAAAATCGTACCTTTTTCCCATATTTCTTCGCATGACTTACCAATTCATAGAGCTTCAATGAAAGAATGGGTGGACCAATATGAAACACTAACACAAATGGTGGTTCCTCGTTCATCGCAGTAATCAACTCATATTCTCATCATAGGAAAATTGCCGAAGATGATGAATACGCCCTTTTTAACGTCACCCTCTTTCAAAAAGTGGTCGATGAATTCACCACAAAATGTCGAGAACACAAGTATTTTAGCATTCTTTTTTATTATTAGATTTATTGTTCGTGATTTCAAGTGGAATGCAGAAGCATTGTCGGATGAAAAGAAAAAATATCAGGAACTCGTACAAGCTGAAAAGGATCAATTGGTAAGTCACTTTATAGCAACTTGAATCTACTCAAAATCTATCAATTAAAATACAAACACTTTAATTCAAATGAAAATAAATACCACTAAACTCACCTACACACAATACTAATTCTTAGGTAATCAAACTCTTACCTTAAACTCATGACAGTCATCCTTGATTAGATTATGTAAAGCCAATTTCAGTGAAACCTATGCATCATGGAATCATTTAAAAATCTTGAGATTGTTTATTGAATCTATACTTCGATATGGACTTCCACCTGATTTTCAACCTATTCTTGTCAAGGTATTATTTCTACGTCAATTTCTCACCATGCTTTGCCCTTTTATTTTATCTAATGCAAAAACTCATTCAGATTACATTTTTCAAATTCCTCATTTATCTCTTCACATCACAAAAACTAAACTAAATCTCTAGGCCAAACCAAAACAAGAAAAAAAAGTGAGAACAATCATCAACAAACATTATGCCTATATTGATAAGGGTAACAATATTTCCGAAGAAACTATTGATGAAACCTTACAAATGTTGATTGGTGATAAGGATTATTCACCTGTAGTGTTGTTTGCACTTAATACTATCATTTAAACTCTTTTTTTTTTTATCCAAATGAATTGTATCTGCTTTTTTTTTTCTGGTGAATTTGTATTTGGTTTTTGATTGTAAATTCATTTTGGTATTATATGATCAAGTGGTATAAAACAACAATTAAAATCTATACTTTGTATTTTGCTTGTACCGAATTTTTTTTCGGACTTACCAAAAAATCTAAACGAATTCCATGACTGTACAAAAAAAAACTTACAGTTTATTAGAGTAAACACAAAGTGGGTGGTGTTCAATGAAGCACATTCACGTCTTGACTTTCTAGTGGATACTTTATAAATTGGTATTGACATTCAGTTTTCCTTAAAGATATCCGTTGTCTTGAATAACAGTTATTTTCTTTTTTGTTCTTATTTCAACTTAAAAATAAACGTTTGAGTAAATTCTTGAGACTGATTTTCTTAGGTTGAATGAATTCATGAATCTTGACATGTTATACAGTCTTCAAAAAAATTCGTATGTTATCATAACGATCTTGAATAGATTTTTCTTATTCTTGAAAGCTTGAGTTTTTATAATATCTTGCTCTTGATCTTTTTTTTTATAAAATGTTCAAAAATGCTTGAAAAACTTGAAATACTGGATTATACGAAACGGATCAAAATCTTATTTCTTTATAAGCAATTGTTTAATCTCGGTAACGTCGTTCTCGTTCACGGGATCTGGAACGACGATCTCGGTCACGACGATCATAGCGTCTGTAATCTCTTGGAGGGGATCTTCTACGTTCTCCCATATATTGTCCACTAATTTGAGTTAGAAACAGTTTCTTACGGTGTGGAAGTATGTGCTGTTTTGGTCA
>MU621120.1:61111-103215 GCA_025399215.1 Globomyces pollinis-pini | reverse complement strand
TCAGAATTGATATTAAAAAAGGTGGGAATCATTACGAAATCTTGGATATCGATGAAGATTGGATAGATGAACACTTCTGTTTGGTAAAAGCGGGTAAAATGAATTGGATCGAGAGAAGTGCACTTGGGATTATGTTTTCTGTTCCTGTCCAAAGCAAAGGTATACATTATTATATTGATTTATATAAGTTGTCTCTGTAAAACAAAAACAAGAAGTTCCAGATCCGAAGAAGCAATTTTTGAAACGATTTCAACAAAACCCTGCATCACCAAAATATGATCGTCGGTCAGATTTAGAAATATTAAATTCGATTGTCCACAGCAGTGACAGAGAATTTGATTCACTAGATGATGGCAACAGCAGCAGTGACAGAGAATTTGATTCACTAGATGCTGGCAACAGTCAGGAAGATGAAGGTAAAATTATTATTGCATTTAATTATAGATGATGAAGACGAAAGTATCTTAGAAGAAGAAAGTACCGAGTCTGATAAAGACATGATTGATCTTCCAGGATTGAAAGATAGTTTGAATGAAAGTACCGAGACTTCAAGATTAGATGAAAGTACAGGATTGACAGAGGCATTCCAACTCATGATGCAAAGGCACCAGTTACTGAAAATGGGTCAGCTTAAGATGCAGACGATGATGAAGATAAAGAAGACGAAGCATATGAAAGTACAGGATTGACAGAGACATTTCATCTCATGATGCTAAGACACCAGTCACTAAATCAGGGTCAGCTTAAAGATGCAGATGATGAAGATAAAGAAAACGAAGCAAAACTTCCTGACTCTATGAGATCAATCAAGTGCTATCAAACTCCAGTAAAAACAATACTTCAAGATTCGATTAATATTCAAACGCCTGGAAATACACAGGATGAAGGTACATAATTACTTTACTAAATTATTTATAGAACCCAAAGACACAAGTTTAAAGAATGCTTCAACAAAAGCGCTTCCCCAGTCGATGAAGTTAATTACGTATTATCAAACGCCTGGATATACTCAGGACGAAGGTACATAATTACTTACTAAATCATTCATAGAAAACCCTAAGAGATCTTTACCCGAATACACAAGTCCAAGCAAGAGGGTTAAACTGGCAAAACCGCAAATGGCTAGAAAGGCTATCGATAAGATTATAGCAGCTGTACAAAAGACTGGTTTTATGAATTTGGAGCAGAGAATGAGTGACAATGTCTATTGTTTCATTTATTATCACTTGTTGGTTGCTAATAACAGAAATGACGTTGAAGATATAGATTTTGCCACCCTGGATGATATTTTGAATGTACTGAATCAAACTTAGCAACTGAAGAAAATGTATATTCATCAAATACAACAATCTTTCAGCTCCTTGGATAATATTATTCCACGTAGGTTTAAAGATGCCTTCAATCTCCATTTTCAAGATTTGTTTTATAAAAAGGAGTCAATTGCCAATCAGGTTAAATCCATTAACCCTAACCCTAACCCGAGTAGGTAAAGACGCATCAAAAAACTTTAATACTGGTGCGTTGGTGATTTTGTGAATGAGAATACGCACCGCAGTATCGCAGGATGGGTTCCAGTGCCAAGATTTATCTTTTCTTAACAAGTTGGTAAGTGGGTTGGTGATGTTTGCATAATCTGGGATGTAGGATTGGAACCATACACAGGTCCCAAGGAAAGCTTGAACATCTCGAACTGATTTGATAATTGGCACAACCCCCTAGGGTTTGATACGGAACGCTGCATGAAATCTATGTCTGTCAAATGTGTCTTCTGTAAATGACCAATCTAAGAATCATCCACAGTGAAAGAAGCAAACGATAGTGTTAGGGTTAGGGAGACGCGTTTACTTCGACCAGCTGGGAGACGAACGTATGCTGGTGTGCTACGCTTTGAGTATGCATTTATAGCCGATCGAGCATATTTGGAGGTTTCATCAGCAAATATCAACTGTTCTGGATATTGATAGAAGGTTTGAGTCGATTGTAAAAAGTTTGAACATCCGAATCCAGTGCTTCACGATTTTTTTCCATTAGTTTCTATATTCTTATAAATGACGTAAAAGAAGAAATACAGACAATACTAGAATCGCTCCCTGCAAATATTACTAGCAGGTTAGCCAATTTAATTCCCAAATGGAATTCTGTTGCTACTAGCAATCCTATCAGTGAAAAGGAAATAGCTTTGGGGAATAAACAAGGATTAGTATCGCAATTCACCATTTTAGAATATGAATGTAAATTTGATGATCCTGAACGTAATTTACTTACTAGACGGACGAATGCTAAAAACAAGCTAGAAATTATGCTCAAAATTACAAATGAATCAATGCAACATTCATTTAAAGAATGGAAGGACATTTTCAAAACAAGTTGGAAGGCCAATTTGCTGGATTAATCATCAAAAGAAATAAACCAAAACTCCCATTACTCAAATTACCCTCAGTAGTAAGCCAGTCTATTAATATGTCAATTGAATGGTTTTGTCCATTTATTGCATCATTATGCCACAAAGTTCTTGTGTTCTTACTTTGTAAAATTATAACATCCCCCTGCACCTGTGAGCTGCAATAGATTTAATAACGCTCTGTTATGGTATTTATGATAGACCAAAAGATTAATGTTAAATTGTAGGGTTCCAACATATTTTGTATTCTTATATTCATATAAGTTTTCTATTGATGCAATAAGAATTAGTTCCGATTGTTTTCGTATTATTTCGTTCCTTTTCTTTGAAGGTGCAAACAATAGTGTAAGAAATATAAATAAGACTTTGTTAACGTTGCCCAACCATGTATTTGGATTGAACCATATGAGATGTTGAATATTAAATAACTGTTCAAAACTTTGTGAATTTACTCCAAAACATTCGATTCTTTATATATCCGTTCTTTTTCTTTAATTAGTTGGATCATCTCTAAGCGTTAATTCAAATCATTAATGAAGCTTAACTTGAACATCTCGTCCTTCGGTTTGGTAAGCTTTAAGTAAAGATTTGACTTGATCGCTCATTGCTGGATTCCCTTCGTGACTTTGACTGTTCCAAGTTAAATCAAAATTGAAGAATCACTTGTAATACCAAACCAATGCGGTACGAATCTGTTCCAAGGTTATATTTGACTTGATTACTAATTCGATAATGGTGGAGGAAACAGCAAATGTTACTTACGGACTGGTCCGTAACAATTGAGCAGTCGTTGTGTCCTTCGAGCAGATGTTCAATTAGCCCTTGGCATGGTAAGCTTTGAGTGATTTGGCTGATATATTGCCAGATTGAAGGATGGCATTGATTTTATCATCGTATTGGGACATTAATTGTTAAATTTCAATCTCAATAGTTGCTTCAAAATTTGCTTCGGAGTTTCCGTTTCGTTCTCGCCGCACATATTGGCCTTAATTTATGTTCTTATACAAGTCAATAAATAAACTAATGTGTAACTAAACTAAACAAAACAAAAACGCGTAGAACAATTAAATTGAATCAAATATAAGCTATGAAGTTTAAAACGCACGAGGGTTACCCTTAACCCTGATAATAAAGATCTAATCTAAAGGCTACCGAGTCCCCTATTACTGATAAATAATTTCAGTTTTTGAAACTTTCTTTGTTAAAAAGAAATAATAAAATATTTTGAACTATTTATAGGTTTTTTGAGACCAAGAGACCCTAAAATAGAATGAGATGCATTCTATTTCAGTTCTTCTTTGGGTTAGTTTGTACTTTTGTAACTCAATGGTGGCCGAGAGGGTCCGCCTCAAACTTAAAGCCACCTTTGTTTGGGCAAGTTGCCTCAAACAAAATAAAACAGCATATCAATGAAAATGGTTTATTCAAATAGTTTTATCTTTGACCATGCACATAAAGAGTTGTATTCCTATTCGAGCGCCTTTTCGACTAACCCGACCTAACCCTAACTCAGGCATCAACAGGGCTTGAGCACCAGCCCTCAGCCTAACAGTGAAAAAACCGTACATGCTTTACCAACTATTTCATAATAACGCTTAGTAATTAATGTATAAGAATCAATAAATTGATTTAAAATTACCTGGAAATCTTTATAATTTTCGTTGTTATATTCGAAAGGAGCCGTCATAGATCCATTAGCCCATTACTATATGGCTGTGTAAACTGGTTCATAGTAACATTCATTCTTAAGCAACGTACTTGTCAAGTTAATGTTCAGCTAGCGGAGATTTTAAGGAATTGAATTGTTGGTTGGTCAGCTTTAAAGATTTTTTTCATCGGGTCAATTTCCCACGTCAGGGATATTTGCAAATCGAGGGCTCTGGAGACGATTTTGAATTAGAAGAAAAGCTTGGTTAGCGGCGACTTATGGAAAATGGACAATTCATTTATTGTGACAATGTTGTATTTCTTACAGAATTACAAATGGAAAAGATTGCAGATATTTTATTAGATCTGAAGTCTTATGAAAAACATTGTTTATAAAAAAGACAAATATTACGGACCGTAATATATACAACAATACTTACCTTAGAATTATGAACAGATCTGCTCAGAATATCGAAGAAGAACGCAATAAGAAAGGGTATTATTTTATACTTAATATCAGAGTTGAATATGAGATTAATGAAGAAGATCCAGAAATTATAAAAATCTCATCGGATTACAGTGAATATAAACGTATATTGATAAATAAAATGGATTTCTTAAAATACAATCATATCTTGGATGTGAAATGCTCGAAAAAGATACAGCAAAAAAATTTGACTCATTTATATACTCCCTGTGTGTTACTGCTTTGTTGCAATGCAAAAAAGCTCTTGATACTGTCTCACAAGTATAGATCACAAATCAACATCTGTCTACTTGCAGATAGTGATAATTGTAACTCAGATAATCATAATATAACTTTTATTCCAACGTGTTCATCTCGCTGTTAGGAGTCACATTACTATTGCTTGCTGATAACGCCATATTAAACATATTGTAAATAAAGATAACTCTATACTAAAAATATTGTATTAACAAAAAAACTTAATTTATCGTATTTGTTTCTGAATATTAAGCGTTATTGTTGCCCTTGTGGCAATTCAAAATGGCTAACCCTAACCCTAATTCAGCAAAAAATTGGCGACTTTTTAAAACAACCATAAGCAATGATGTTTGTTAATTGCAGAATATATATTACTGCAAGGTGTATTGCTAATGGCTTGCTTATCATACTTGTGCAAAATTAGTATTTGCTGATGGGGTGAGCTTGATGGCGTTTCACGTTCTTTGTCGTGTAATTTCCAATAATTACTGTCCGCTTATATAGGAATTGCTAGCCCTAATTCCTAATGGCGCTGCTATTCGCTTGGTTTAAGTGTTCGCCATCATTGCCGTCCCATCTTAAATCTTTTTTTATGGAGAATTGCAAAAATATCGTGAATTGGTGTGAAAGTTTATTTTCATATCTTAAAAATATACACATCCTAACTCTTACCTTCAAATAAATGTCAAAAACCCTTAGTACTAATAAATAGAATAAATTTTCGTTAATAGAATCTTAGATTACATTTTGTTTAATATTTATTGATAAGAACCAAGTTGAAAAACTTCCAAATAAGCGTGTACGGCTTGCTACTGCTTTCCCAGTTAACATTCAAATCTTCAGGAGTAATCTCTAGGTAAAAGTGCCCTTTTGACAACGCTCTTGATGTTTGGATTAGTAGCTGTCATAATTGTAATTGAACGTATCGAAATAACATCTAACTTTGAAGTACAATTTCAATAATTAGAAATATATTTGACATAAATCTTACTTTATTGAATAGAATATCTAAGAATTTTTCATTTTAACGGAAGAAGCTTTCATAAGGGTGAAAATGATGACAGTGTAGAATGAAATTTTTTCTTTAAGTGTAAAGACAATTGCTTGAGATAAAACTGCCTTCAAGATTTGTGTTTGCATACCCTAATTTTTAATTTATGCATGTTAATTTACCGTATACAACCCTTTGATACCATCAGATTTATACACTTTCTTTAATATATCTACAGCTCCAGTATAATGCAATGCTTTTCGTTGCTTTTCTGTCAATCCCTCCAATGACTTTTTACTTGGTTTCCATTGCATTCGAATCTTTGCCATAATATATGGATCTAGAATGTGAGATTGATGCTGAATAAAATGTTTATATGATTGAAAGGAATGTGAAGATATGATAAAAAGGTTTGAAAAATGGAAAATATTTCATACAGGTAACAATTGTGGCCAAAGCTTTCGATAATGCTCCAATCAAAAACACCTGCCCGGAGGTTAATGCAGCTTTTGGATCTTTCAACCGGGCGGTGAATATCGTCCGTAGTCTTTCAAAAACACCGTAAGTGATTGCAGGATTGACACATAATACCAAAGAAGCCTGTAAACCTTTCCAAAGTTCTTTTACTCCTTCTTCCTTTATGATTTTTCTCACTGTATCCATTACTGACAATCGCTCAAGGTTGGTTTGTTGTCTAAATAGTAAGTATTTGCTCGTCCAATGGTGTTAAGTATCAATCCATGCTTTAAAAAGAAGCAAATATATGTTGAATACGGATTTCTATCATAAAATAGCTTACTATTCGATATTTTGTGTTGTGAATGATTTAGATATTAAAATGTAACGGTATATCAAATAGCAATATCAATAATTTGCAACTTACCTAGTAGTAACAATCCCAATAGGCAGCACAATAAACTGACACAGTGCACCAGCAGCAGCCCCTAAAAACAATTCCATTGCTGTTGAAATTGGTTGAAACTTTATACTTTTAGAATAACCACCACGAATAGTTGAATAAATGTAAAAGTATGAGAATGAAGACACCAAAGTCCCCACCAATCCAGAACCTAAACCAACATATAAACCAGCAATTCCTCCAGGTTATGAAATAAAAATGATACCTTGAAGATATTAACAAAAAAATATCAATTACCTTCATGTTTAACAATTTTTAAAACAGCATCGGTTGTGGAATGGTAATGAGCGTGAGTGATTTCCTTTGTCTGAACTTGCATTCTAGTTTTGATGACATCTAAAGGGAAAACAATAGTATTTGCTAATACGGAACCCAAGGCGCCAGAAGTAGCATCGGATAAAGGGGAGGCCATGAAATTAGTAAAAGATGGTGAAGATTGGGGTGGAGAAATTAATTATTATTGACATTTTGCAAAATGTGACAAACTGACACATGAAGAAACGAATTAGGAAAGTGAAAGCCCGTGTTGAATGTGAGATTAACTGATGGAGTAAAGCTGCTGATATTCGTTTGTAAATTAAAATTAAATATCCATGTTACTTATTTGCAATATGGATGCGCATGTTTGTGCTGATGAAAATTGGGTTATTAGATACGAATGTTTTATTTCAATAATCAATCAATTACATTCCTGTTTGGAAAAGTACAACTAGCGTTGGTTTATTGAATGCGATCTTCCCATCATCTATTGTATCAGATCTAGCTTTACCCAGAAATCTAACATATCAAACGAAGTCACAAATTCACCCATAAAGGTGCAATACCATAAGTTGAAAATACGAATTACTGGTGGCAATCCTAACTGCTGGAGATATCAATCTTTTAGAAAAAAGCCATGGTGTCGGGTTAACAGGTATGCCAAGAATATATCTGTACCAGGATATGAGGGTCCAATTCTTAATTTTCTGATATCACTGTCGATTCGCATTTAGTTCCTTTTTATACTGAAATATCTTAGCATGAGTTTCGCAATAGGATAGAATGTAATGTACCGTAACTGCCCAGATTTAAGACTATCCAGAATAACATTTTTCAGAATTGACTTTTGAGCTGGTTTTTCTAACATTTCCGAGAGTTCATTTAACTTTGAACTAACATTTGAAGATTCTAACGATTTGATTGGTTGAAATCTCAAAGGAACATACAAAAAACGATTGGAAAAAGCCATCGCTTGTAACCAAATCTTTACCTGATTGGGAAGAGAATTTTATCCATTCTGATGCACAAGACAAGGTTGGAATAAATGAAAGGGTTCTTTACACGTCGTCGTGTTTTTACTGAAGTATGAAGTACTTATTCGCGTATGAGTATAGTTTCTTTAATAATTCACAATTACCCAAATCACAATGTTCATCTCCGAAGACAAAGTATTTGTTCTGATTGAATTTTTTACACACAATTTCAATTTCTAATAATGGTATACGAACTGTATTCTACATCGTCAAATTCGAATATGATTTCAACTGCAAAGTTGACCATACTGGATTCCGAAGGGTTATCAAAGCCTGTAAAGGAACAATTTTGATAAAAAAACATTTATTAATTTGGCAGATCATTTGGCGATAACTTTTGCTACTCTCATATCAATCATCATCTGGCGTGCACTTTTGGTATGATTATTCAATACGCCATAGAATGATTTACTTGCATCTTTTCCAACGTATTTCGTCAACAAAGATGAACCACCTGGATGTTGATCCTTGAAGTCGGAAATATCAATGGCAAATCCATCAATCAATATTAAAGATCCACTCTGTGAAGATTCTATCTTGTATTCTGCCATCGTCCATGTAGGTAACTTAGCTTCATCACTCCAAATTAGTGTTTTACTAACGCGATCAATTTCTTCTTGTGCTGTTGTTACTTTTGCTAAAAATCGTTTAGATACACCGACATATGTTTACCTTTTAATATTATAGCTTCTGGGACACTAATCAAGTCATAAGTACCTCCAAAAAAGGAACAGAATTGAATAAGCCATTTGGTAGGATCCCAATCTAATGGTTTGATTCCATTACGATAATCTCTTGGAAATTCATGGTGGAAGTTATGGTGACCTTCGCCCATTGTCAATAGTGCCAGAACAATATTTCCACGGGAAGTATTTTCGTTTGAGTACTCTTGTTCACCCCATGAATGTGCTAAACTGTTGATGAACCATGTGAAATGCCAGATGAAGATTCTGGCAACAAATCCTCCATATAAAAACCCTCCAAAAGTGTCACCCAGGAATAATCCCACCACAGTTGGCATGACGATTCCAAGACCAAGAACTAGTTCGCGATAGTATTTGTGTTGAAATTGGACAACAGGATCTGTATCCAAATCAGACTTATCAATCCATTTAATTCTATTGTATTCTTGTTTTTCAAACATCCAACCCATATGAGAGTACCAGAATCCTCTTGTGGCATCGTATGGATCATGCTTGGTGTCCTAACATAAGTTGTTTATAATTTAAATACCGTGTATCTGTGATGTAATCGATGTCTAAGGCCCCACCATTTGATAGAACCTTGAAAAGCTAATGTTCCAGCAAAAGCAAGCGCTACTTTTACTGGAATGCTTGCCTTGTAAGAGTTATGAGACCAGAGTCGGTGGTAGCCCATTGTGATTCCCAATGCACCAACGATAATAATTCCAACCATGAATTTGATAGTTGCAACGGTAGGAGTGTAGTAACGAAGGGATATATATGCCATGATATGAAAGAAAGAGACAAAGAGTACTACTTCCCACCAAATCTTACCCTTACTTGCATCTTTTACAGTATGAGATTCTTGAATTTCGTGACTTTTTCGAGGTTCTGGAATTGAGATCATTAATTCTGAATAGAAATACTATTCCTTTTATGTGAGTGTCGGGATATCAATCAAGATGGTCACAATCAACGGACGGATGAAGTTCTAGACCAGTTGTAAAGCTATGCGGAGGTTTGGAAAAATGCCGTCCGTGGATACAACTGAAAATGATCTACAGACACTATAGATGAACTGAATAAATTCAATTATTGCTCTAATGGAGAAGAATAATATTTCACTGTTGAAAATATTCAATGCGATTGAAATAAAACCAAATGTCCCAGAATCAGTAACAATTTTGGTAACACGAATCGAATAGATTAAAAAATGGTCAGGTGCGGACCCCCTTCGGTTTTGACACGGAGAATCAATTGGGGTGAGTCAGGATTCAAAATGAAGAATAACTTTGAAGTTATTGGCTTTGGCTTGTTTTTCAGTTGATCAGTGGCATCGAACGATAATTGGATAGGAGTGGTTGAATTGCTAATGAATTTTGAATGGGTTCTGCTTTTATGGAAGGTCCAAGTTTATCGTTTATGCTCCATTTACAGTTGATGATAGTAATTATCAATTTAATCATATCCAGTTTTGAACACACTGCTAGTAGAACGTGCTTCAACGAAACCCTTTACTTATACAGCTGTTGCTGGCACCAATAATTAAATGTTAGGTAGTACTAGCAAATCAGAGAAGATCAGTAGATTTATTGTTAGGTTATTATGTCTGTTCTTAAATGTATATCCAATGTGTATACCAAAATGGTCACATTAGTCCATTTTCATTCTTTAAATAGGGAGTCACAATGATACTTGTAATTTTCTGACACTGAAACTCTTTTGTGGGTATATGGTAAATCGGTACGTCACGGTAACTTTATTAATTTATTTGATAACTCATGCTGACTGACAATTCATGTCTGTACTATTGTCCATTCACAGATGTGGCGAATCACAAGGGTTAGGGTTAAGATCACAGTGCATCCAATACTTATCTTAAACATCAAACCCCGTACCCAATCGCCTGTGTATTGTTATTTGCAATTATTTATGTGATATTACTTGTTACAAAGTAACATTGTGTTGTTTTAACATGCGTATAGACAGATGTGAAACGGTTTTACAGAAAAAAACAGTGACGCCCAAAAACCACAGTCTTCAGATTTGGTTCAATGGTGATAGTAACAGCCCTGAGAATTGGAATAAACTTAAATGGGAATCGTAGATTGACGCGATTAGAAAGAAGTATTTGGTGCAAAAACGACTTTCCTATTTAATATCTCGACTATGTCAACAACCAACGCCCAAGCCGAGGCTTAGGGTTAAGTTAACTCAATTACTTTAATACTTTCTTATATTAAATATGCTATTTGATAACGCAAGTGCAGGACTTCTTGCCTTTGCATATGCATCTCTCACACTATGTGTAATCACAATATTATGTAACATTGGATTATTTATTTACCTGTTGATGGGTAGAATGAACCATCAGTCAATGACTCGCAAATTATACCTTTTTCCAATAGTGGGAGCTATACTATCCCTAGCTAGTTTCTGGTATTTTTTTGTTGCAGAACAGCCAGCAGAAGGACAACCTTTCGTTAGCAACTTGTACCTTTCATTAACGATCGATATATGTCAACTGTTACTTGGAGCAGGAACAATATACTTATGTACAGAAATTCTTAGAATATTGCATGTCTTGACAAAATTTTGGACTCCCAAAAAAATTGATAGAATTCAATGGATTTTGCTTGGACTCACCTTCATTGCCCTGTTCGTACTAATTGGATATTATGCAACTGGGTGTGTATGGAAAACTAGTGAGGAAATGAAAGGAAACTACTGGCAAATAGTAACTAATGTAAAATCTAATATGATAGGCATTTTATTCAGTCCTATTTTTTGATATTGTGCTTCCAGCTGTTTACGATGCATCCCAAAGTTTATACTTTGTTAGAAAGTTATACAATCTTTTAAAGGAAAAACAATCACATCTATATACCCAGCAATCCAGATTGCTATCCATTCAATACCGTAAAGTATGTGGACTGATAATAACTTGCTTTACCTTGGACGTGACTGCAATCACTTTCGGATATTTTGCTATACAAGCAGGAGTGAATCAACAGTTATTATACCGATCATATTGTGGAATTGGTTACAGTCAAGCAGCATTTCGTGTCATTATTTTTACTAGAATCTTTATGAATATTCGACAGCTAAAAATTATATCCACCCCTAAATACCCTACTCTTGGAAATGATATATCCAAACTACCAACAAAAGTCACTTCCGGACAGATTGTTGAAACCCCTGTGCTCTCCGTTAATACCATACCATTTGAAGATATGAGTATGGGAGATGTTCTTGGGTTTGGGGAAAGTGAAATGGAGAAATCCTTTGGACATGTTGGAAGTCAAATCACGGACATTTCAATTGATAGTTAAATGTCGGGTTCCATCATTACCTGTGATGGAGCTGTTCTTCAGTCTAACTTGTAAAAAAGATTACTAAAAGTCCTCATATCCCTTCGCTTACCTGAAAGCGATTTCAAATTGATATATAATTAGATTCAATTTTGATTTCAATATAATCGCCTTACCCCATATATTAATTTAACATTTACATTCTGCATGCTTTATGGTCCAATATGCCTCTTGAAGAGTATATCTGTCCAAGAGCAAACAACACCCCCGAGCAAACAACACCCTTTAGTATACTCAAAAGAGTTTGTGACTGTGAGGAGTGAAAGAAGGCTGAGAATAATCACATGAATACCAATGTTTCCCAACTGCAAAATGTGTACATTCCTGAATGTACAAACCACGAAAAAAAAGAACTACAACCAATCAAAGATCCTATCCCAAGACAGATCAAATCCAAGCAGTTGGATATAGGAACCAAAAGACGAAATCTTCAAAAAAAGGTCATGTTAGATTAGGCTCTTGAGGCGTTTTGACCCTCGGTTCAAAATGAAGACTGAACTCTTCCCAAACTAAATGTCCAAGTTAATTTACTTGGAAGGTATTCGTGGTTTGGCTGCATTATGGGTGTTTTTGTAATTAAGTGTAGATTAACGGGTAGCAATCATTATGGGAAGCATTTATTTCCTGTCTTCTATAACACTTATTTGATATTCGACCGCGATGTTGCTTTAAGTGTTGCCGTTTTCTTTGTTCTATCTGGAAGAGTGTTAACAATGTCTGCGACCAAGAAGAAAAATTTCAAGTCAATTGTTGGATCTTTGATACGAAGACCTTTTCGATTAACGTTACCATTGATTGGCATTACATTTATTGATTATTGGTTCAGATCTTATTATAAACCGAGAATTACACCTCACGTTCCTATCTGGAAATTGATCATGATCCCCGCCAACTTTGTCGTGAACAGAAGCGATGTATTCAACACCCCTGGAGTTCCAATTACTGGAAATGCATGGACACTATCTATTGAATTTTATGGATCTCTTGTGTGTTACATGATTGGTCTGATTTTGGTCCTTTTTAATAATAACTCTAAACCTCGATGGATTGTGTTATTGGCTTCCCTTTCTTACAATTTCTTCTTTGGATCTTGGAATGATCACTTTATTGCGGGTATGGTTCTAGCCGAGTTATCAAATGCTGGAATTTTGCAGAAGCTGGCGAAAATTAAACTGTTCTTGTTATTCAATATTGTATCCGGATTGTTGATATTCTACGCATTTTCAGTAACTCCGTATTCAGATTACGCTTTACCAATTCGTAATTATTTTACATCATTCCAAATGAAGCAAAATGGACAGTTGGGTAGACAACATGAAATGATATTTTATCGTGAAAGTCCTACAGATTTAATGGCGGCATTTCTGATGCTTTTCATGTTTGAAACCACTCCAATTCTACAACGATTCCTTTCATTACCACCGTTTATCTTTCTAGGCAGAGTGTCCTTTATGATGTATCTTATGAATGATATCTTTATCCACTATTTGTCCCACTACGCCGAATACTACATTGGGAAACAAACGAATTCTGAAATATTTTTGGTAACAGTCGTCAACTTATGTTTTTTGTTTGTTATATCCGAAATATTGACTATTGTAATTGATACACCGAGTGTGGACTTTTCTAGATGGATAGAAAAGGTTGTTCTAAGTGATTGGACACTCAAAGACTTGATTGGTGGAATTGCACAACTACCAATTACATTAGGAAAGTATCTGATACATTTGTTATTACAACTTTTGCTCAGTTTGATTTACCTTGTCCCTAACTCTATTCGTCCTAGATTTCTTCAAGTACATGGTAATCCCAAGAATTTGATGCCTGTGTCTATGGGTGAGTCGGAGAAGTTGCTTGGAGACGTACCGCGCGAAAGAATTGAAGATAAGCTTCGGTGAAAGACCAACATAATAAATCCTCAACCGTTATAAAAATCTTAACAATAAAAATTCAATTTAAATTCTTAGTCCCAAAAATTACAATTAGGGTTGGTTAGGGTTACTACTTTGTCCAACAACTGAATTGATGGAAATGTTGGGAAACCAAAAGAAATCCCAGAATCCTTTAAATTCAAAAGTAAATAACCGGTACGGAATTAACAGTGGGATGCAGCATAATGACAAAAATATTAAAGATGTGAACGATCAAGTCTCTCTAATATCAAAAGCACTCCTTGAACTAACCACTCTGTTTCTATCTCCAAATAATCCAAATCATCCTATCATCAATCCTACTCATCAATATTGTTTGAAGATCTTGTCCAGGTTCGCTATAATTTATAATAACTCTCTCATTAGTCGATTAGCTACTCCAAACTTGGATCAACTTCATTTAATCACAATGATCCAGAAAAAACGTAAGCTTTGACTGCTTAATTGATAATTCAGTTTTAACTCAAGATAACCAATCAAAACATTCATTACGCATTCCAATCATCATGAAGAAAATTGAAGATTTGGTATCTATTTGAATATTAACGTATAGAATTCGTTAAGATTTCCTACCAGCATCTTGTACTTTTTAATGACCATTGGCAAATCAAAGAACGAACCAGCAAAATATGGGAATATATCACTATTAAATCTCGGATTATCAAAAATACAAAAGGAATCAAACATCGAAATCATAAAAGAGCCTTCCAAAGAACACGCAGATTCACAAAAACCAAAAGCAAGCGTCTTTAACCAATACTATAAACCAGTGAGTCAGGGTAAGTACAACATATCCTTTGACTCTGAAATGACGTGAATTACTTCAATCTCCTTTCACTATTGATTTTCCATCTAGATGTTATCAAACTGACCGAATCTGATCTTCTCAGGGATCTATTATACGTATTTCAAGGCATTAATGGAAAGTATATCAAATATTGTGAGAAAGAAGAAAAGTTTAAGCTTGATAATGATGTATATTGTTTGATATACTGAATCATTAGGTATATCGATTCTTTGCATTAAATATCTTAGGTCTCTATACCCAAGCCCACCCGGTTGCTTGTGGATCATCTGTGTAAGTTGGGTTGGCTATATAAGAATATACACTCATCTTTTGATCGTTATCAAAAAACTACTATGGGATTGTTTCAACAGAGCTTTATCTCGAACGTTCAAACTGAACTAAAGTCTTATTATCATTTGATTGCAGTTTTGGAAGCGAATTTGGATGAGCAATTAGAAAACAAGGAAGGGTTTGTTTCTAAAAGGCTATCGCTAAAAAGACTATTTGTTTGGGTCCAAGGTCCACTGCAAAGATTGCGAGTGATTGGGTCGCTGTTAGATATTTGTCAAGGTACGTTGCTTATTTCATTGGTCAATTCAAAGGCTGCTTTATATGTATCACATTCTAATTTTATTTGACTATCCATTCTAATTGATTTGAAGATAAAAAAGGTGGTGCCATACTGTCATCTATTCAGTCATATGCTGTACATGGAGATCCAACTATTAGAGAGTTTATACAAGAGTTATTAATGAAGGTACAATAGTTTAGTAACGTTCAACAAACGTAGATTTCAAAACCATTTTATTCAATGCTTCATCGTTGGATTTATGAAGGTGAATTAGATGATCCCTTTGGAGAATTTTTTGTATCTATTAATCAAACGGAAGACGATAACTTTTGGAAATCAAAATATATTTTAACAGTTGAAATGATTCCATCCTTCATTAGCATCAATCTAGCAAACAAAATCTTTCTGATAGGAAAATCTTTAAACTTCATACGCTATTCTTGTTTAGATTCCATCTTCAAAAACTCCAAAGGATCCAAGAAACAATTAGAATATGGTGATTTAAAGACTTTAGAGTTATCCATCGGTGAAGCATATCAAATCTCCACCAAGCATTTGTTGAACATACTCTTTAACAGATATAATTTAGTTCAGCACTTGAGTGCATTGAAAAGTTATCTATTATTGGGACAAGGAGACTTTGTTCAGTATTTAATGGATAGTCTTGGGTATCTACTAATATTTATCTCACCTTTCTTTAGCGATACATTGTCCAAATCCGCTGGAACTATTTACCGACATAATTTGACAGGTACTTTAGAATCTGCAATAAGATCATCTACTGCTCAATCAGAAAATCCAGATGTATTGAAAAGGCTGGATGTACGGTTGATGGAGGTAATTTTATCAACCGCTAATGCTGTAGATATCAGCTGGAGAAACGGGTTGGGATATATTTTTACTCGATTACCATGTCGATTCGCCCATCAACACCATTTTAACTCCACAAGCGATGCATATCTATCATCGTCTGTTTTCATTCCTGTGGAGATTGAAACGTGTAGATCATACATTATCTAATTCATGGCATTCCCACACCACCCAATCCAATAGATTTAAATCTGCAATACGATTAAAAATGCAATTACATAAGTGTCACTTGTTGCGTAACGAAATGATACATTTCATAAACCAACTGGAACATTACATACTCTTTGAAGTTATTGAATGTCATTGGAAAGAATTGATCGACAAAATGGAGGCGAAAGATTGTGATTTGGATTTGTTAATCAAATCACATGATCAATACCTAAGCAAGATCATGTCGAAAGGATTATTATATACTGGCACCAATCACACTGTCACTAGCAAACTGTTAAATCTCTTTCAAATTATCTTTGATTTTGATGAAGTGCAAAAGTTGGTTTATGATGTTACAGAAAAAGAGTTATTGATGGTTTCTGGTGATTTATTGGTATTTTTATTCATTCAATTCATTTTTATAGAGAACTCGTGAACAAGATGAATCGATTCAAACTCTAACAACTCAAATTGAAACTCAATCAGGGTTATTTAAAGTAAGATTGTGTATCTAAACATGTTTCAGCAAGAATTAGAATCATTAATTCATGTATTAGCCATACATCCTGATCAAAGTCTGCAAGTTTTGTCAACTCGCTGGAATTTCAATGAGGTTTGCTATTTTCCCAACTTACATGCCAGATATATTCAACCATATAATTTCTTGGAGCTCTTCTTTTTGTTTATCGTTCATTAATTGCCTTTATTTTATATAAATAAATCGTTTTTGAATACAACTACATGATGTTTTTACCCTAACATTCAATCTCGTCCTTTCTTTATATCGTCAACACAAAAACCCTAAATCCTTTGAAAAGGGAATTTGACATAGTTTCCCATTTCTTATTTTTTACACAGAATTTTTTTTTCTTGAGACAGTTGTGTAGTCTAAATTATGAAGAGTGACAAAATCATCAGCAACAAAGGTAATGGTAGTATTCTACTCGATTCTATCCCCACGATAAACTCAAATGAACTGCAAACAGTCTACTCTAGTTCAGTTCAAAATCGGATATTGTCCATAAACAATACATTCAAAAACAATTTCGATTGTGTACCTCAGTTCTACGTACGAAGTCCAGGACGAGTTAATCTCATTGGTACTGGTGTTGTACTTATCGTTAGGTGAACATATTGATTACTCAGGCTACTCAGTTTTACCGATGGCAATTGAAAGAGATACGATAGTAACAAGAAATTTCTGACATTTTAGATGGCCATTTCTGCTATCCCATCCACTAATCCTACCATCGAACTTGTAAATACTGTTGGCAAATATTCGAAAGCAATATTCAACCATGAAGAGAGTGTTCATGTGACCATTGATTCTTCTATTCATGAATGGACAAACTACTTCAAATGTGGCTATAAAGGTGTTCTGGATAGGTTAAACCCTACGACCTTCTACTCCATGAAAATTGTAGTTTCTGGTACAGTCCCAACTGGATCTGGTCTTTCATCAAGTTCATCACTAGTATGTTGTTCTGCATTAGCAACCTTACATGCACATCGATCAGCCATGACCAAAGGTGAACTCTCTCAAACTGCCATTGAATGTGAACGATTAGTTGGTGTTCATGGTGGTGGAATGGATCAATCCATTT
The DNA here is from genome assembly GCA_025399215.1 of Globomyces pollinis-pini. NCBI lineage: Eukaryota > Fungi > Chytridiomycota > Chytridiomycetes > Rhizophydiales > Globomycetaceae > Globomyces > Globomyces pollinis-pini. The sequence continues at coordinate 85,274 of MU621120.1, read as the reverse complement.
CGATCATGGCCTCAAATGAATCTGCTCTACTCATTGATTTTCATCCAAAACTTGATGCTACTCCTGTTATCTTACCCAAAACCACACCTGAATTCGTATTCATTATTGCTAATACATTGGTAACGGCTGATAAACATGTCACTGCACCAATTCATTACAACTTACGTGTAGTTGAATGTCGACTCATTTCCCTACTCCTGTGTGTTAAACTCAAACTAACCTTACCTAAATATCCTATTACACTCAAACAGGTTGAACAAATGTATTTTGATACTTATCCAAGCAACCTAAACCAAATTGAAAGACTTGACAAATTAAATTCATTAGTTCAGTTACACATCAATCCAGAACCATATACGATGCAACAAATTTCAAATGAAATTGGAATTGATATTCAAACCATCAATGATTTATATATCCGTGGTATCAATATCCGTGCTCATTCGTTTCAATTATTTAAACGAGCCATACATGTTTATAGTGAAGCTCAACGAGTTTATGAATTCCAACAACTATGTCACCAACAGCCTTCTACTATTCTATCACAACTTGGTCAACTTATGAATGAATCACATGAAAGTTGTCGCGATTATTTTGATTGTAGTTGTGATGAGTTGGATGAATTGACACAATTGGCACGGTAACTATAGATTTTGTTTATTGTAGTTCGTTAGGCGCTTATGGATCGAGGTTGACAGGTGCCGGTTGGGGAGGTTGTACGGTAAGCTTGGTGTCCGTTGATCATGCTACCACCTTTATTTCCAAATTGCGCGAACAGTATTATGCAAAACATTTTCCTGATCAGTATTTGGATGATGCGTTTATAGAATCTGCTCTGTTTGCTACCAAGCCATGTATTGGTGCATTGATCGTTGACAATTAAATTTAAATTACCTACAATAAAATAAAATTCAAAAAACTAAGATCATTCTGATAATTTTAATTATACTAAGAAGCCATTAAAATAATTTTATAATGATTTATTGATTCATTGAAAACTCTGTTATACATAATCCATACATCAACCCCACATTCCAATCGCCCCCAAGAACCTTTCACCAAATCCTCCACACCTTCCATATCTATCTGTGCCTCTGTTTTCTCGTGAGATACCATATTAATTTATCTGTAGGTATTTTAAGACACATCCAATCCTGATTGTAGTGTGTTATTTCGTGAAATATCATCCAAAATATTCATCTGTAGGTATTTTTAGACACTACCCATGGTTTTGGTATTGAAGCACCTAATTCAAATTGAGATTGTTACAACACCAATCCAATAAGTATCAAGTAGTTATTATACTTTTCATCCATTTCAAGTTGATATGAGTACTGGTTGTGGAATGCTGAGCTAACAAGTAGAATCTTCAATGGCATATAGTGTGATATAAAGCACCTTGTAATGGGATGGATCGAAGGGCTGACCAGTAGAGTTACAATGGAAAACAAGTATTTCCAACCTTAACAAGTTATTAGTAGCACTTTGATATACTATAGTGCTGTAGCTGGGAAAATGGTTAACATCAACAACATTGTTGTCCCTTCACCATTCGGAAGTTGTTTAGAAGTCTGTCAATATCCATTTCATTATTGAATCAAAATGCAGCAAAATGATACAAAAAGAACTTGACTGCTTTCAATCAGGGATACACTACTTTCAAATAAAGCAACAAATACTGACTTTGGTTTCGTTTGTGTATTTAGTGCCAATGATATGAGATTGCTTTTCGACTGATCCCAATGGATTGAGTGTGATCTATTGGTTCCAACTGTAGTTTTAATGATTGATAGTCGACCTATTTTGGTCAAGTTATTGTCTGTAAATATGAGAATGAAGTGATAATTTCCAAGCCCTCTTAAGGGAGTGTGCTGGCATGGCCCCAGGTGAGGGTGGTTGTCGGATCGAACCACGCTTGACCTGGGATCCCAGCCAGCTATCAGCGACAGTGGTGTGACATGGTCAAAAACCCAGGACATGACGATGTCGTGGGTTCGATTCCCCCTGAAACCAGATTTGTACTGACCAAATAAATCTGCGAGTAATCGTTTTTGCCAATTTCAGTACTGTCTATATTCATTCTATATTCAACTGCTTGTTTGTTGGTAACACTAGCATGCAAGTTTCCCCATCATTTTCCAATGGTAAACCTTGAGTAGTATGAGCACTCTATAACCATGTCTTTATAAAATTAGAGTACTATATATGATTTACTGATCACTAGCTTGTCAAAACTTCTTTTATGGTTTGTTACCTTCACAAATTACACCACTGACGAATTCCAGCAACTATATATCAACCAACGATCATGGATACCCACCAAAGCTTTAAATTATTTAGTTTCTTTGGCAGATCAGAGCATTGGTTTGGAAACGTTTGTCAATTCTCTCTTGACCTGCGAATCATTTATTTCCACTTGTTATTTCTTGCAGCTATTAAATCAATCCATCCTGATTATCTTTAATTTTGATTCAGCTGCGAACTAGGAGGAAGCATTAAATGAATGCATCATTTCAATAGCTGCAATTGTTTTAATAGCTGCAATTGTTTTAATTTTTCTAGACATCACTTCAGTAACAGCCAATGAATTCTACAGAATTTAGCAAAATGACAGATTACATGAAGCTGGATTCTGCTTCTGCTAAATCAAATCTAAAATGTTGATGATATAGTGATATTGACGTGATAACCTATTGTGTGGTTTCTATCAATAGGTTATCGCATTAACATGACTGTTTTCCAAATTAAAAATATCCATTGGCATGATGGATCATATTTAACTAACCTAGGTCAGCATATTTTTCATTTAACCCTGTCGATTCATGTAGATTTCGTATTCAATGGCTGTTACTATGATAGAACCAGAACCGTTAAGTCTATCGAACTTTGGTATTATTCAATATATCATCTTATTTTTGTAGAGTTAGCTTTCCTCGAATCTGTTCCACAAACTCCCAGTTCATCTACATTCTGAATATTTTGAGCATCTGCATAGTGGCATAAGTGCTAAAAGCCTTCTGTAAATATTCACGGATACAGAATACTCCAATTATTTCATTTCAAGCTATTGTTTGGGTGAATTCAAGACGCGAAAAAGTTAAATCAACGACAAAAAAATAAAATTGAATAATTCTGATAGTTTTAATTATAATAGGAAGCAATTAAAATAATTTGATAATGATTTATTGATTCATTGAAAACTCAGTTAGACATAATCCATACATCAACCCACGTTCCAATCGCCCCCAAGAACCTTTCACCAAATCTTCTACACCTTCCATATCTATCTGTGCCTCTACCAACACATCCCCATGAATCTAATATCAAAAATAATGCATCTATACCTTTAAAAATACATTCAAATATGTTTGATATAACTCAAAATCAGTCTGGCTTTGTAATCCCCATTGAATGGATTTAATAAACGAATGCATGATTTCATAATTATTTTCAAGTGGGAAATTACGGATTTCAAAATCAATAGCTGATGGTCCCAATGATTTCAATTCGGAATAGAATTGGGTGTAATCATTTGTAACTGTGTTTTTACGTAATAGGTCAACTAGATGGGAATCGTTATTGAGATGGGTGAGATTTAACACTTTGGATGTTTCCGTTTCGTCGGTTGTATCTGGGATGAATTTAGGGATGGGTCCTGAAGTGGTTGATAAAAAGAATGGTGCTTTTTCTGGCACTTTTGGAGCTTCTTTAGGTTTGTTACGTTCCTATCTATTAGTTTTAATATGTTACTTTGATCGATTCTAAATTTAATAAATTATGCCATCTTGATTTTGGTAATGATGATAGACTAATCAAGGTTTCATCCAAAGGAATCCAATCTTGATTTTCATCTTCATCTGGTACCAATTCCTCATCATCTTCTGTATCACTCTCTAGAGAATAAATATAGGGAATTATACCTTGCAATGGATCATATCCACTCGTGGTTGGTAATAATACTTGATCTACATCATCATCATTCAATGGTGTAAGTGGTACATTTGTGTACTGTGATCGATTTGCCCAAAGGAAGATACCAACTTGATTGACATGAGTGGTAGCCAAGAAATCACCGGTAGGGGACATATCTAATGATGTGCATACATCAGGCACTTTAAAACAATCAATTAGGAAGCCGGTTGGTAAGTCCCAAGTCCTGATTGTCAGGTCCATGGATGAAGTAATAATCCATCTACCATCAGGTGAAAAAGCGAGTGAGTTAATTCGATTGTGGTGACCTTGAAATTCACGCACAATTCGTTTAGTATCAATATCAATCACTTGAATAGTTAAATCGTCAGTGATAACGGCCAACAATCGACTTTCTTGGTGTAATTTGAAAAATGAAATTGGAGCAGATAAAGTGATAGAATCTAATAAAATTCCCTTGTTGAATTCCCAAAACTAAACAGTTAAGGTAATGACAATATACTTTAATGGATTGATCTAATGATCCTGATATTAATAATTGATTGATATTGTCAGATACGAGTGCTGTCACTGCTTTAGTGTGTCCTTTCATTGATCTTCGAAATAATCCCGATTGTAAATTGAATTTATCAATTTGTCCTAATGATGTTCCCAAAAATCCAAAATTTCCACAAGAACTTATATGCACTGCCTTTACATTGTTATGTGTGTATCTATTTACCTTGATGGCACTGTTATCTTTGGACGGCAAGATATGTTTTCCTATGGCTTTTCGTTGAAAACTCCAAGTTCGTGCGGAATTTTCACCAGAATGGCAAGAGATAATATTATCCCATTCAGCTTGTTTGGCAAGTTCTATCGTTAGTTTGTTTCTGGTTCGGTCGTATGTAAATAAATATTCTATCGAGACATATAATATGTAAGGTGATGTAAATGAGTATTTAAGGAGATATCAATGAACAACAAGAAAAAACTGAAAACTTACGAGAAGAGAATTGCAGGATATTTGGCAAACGCAAATCATCGACGTGAACATTTAAAATTTTAGATTTCTTGACTAAAGATCCTTGAGATAACTCAACATTTTGAGAATCCCTAATGAGACAAAAGGAACGCAAAGCCCGATCCTGGCCGGTGCTAAGAACATGGTGACCTTCGCTGCCGTAATATTGAATTAGGTTTGGAGGTTGATGATGACCTGTTCTTGATTTCAAAAGTCTTGGGGTACCGTCAAGGGAATCAAATATCCATTGCTAAGAGTTAGATATTTAGTATTACTTTAATCGAGTTGTCAGACGATGCAGTTAGGAGTAGGGGCATTCCATGGAAGAAGAAACAAGTGTGAACAGAGGCATCATGAACATCGTACATGATGTGAACTAATCTCCTTTCTTCTAGATCCCAAAGAGCAATATTTCCGGTCATGTTGGCGGTAGCCATGATTGGTTGGCCATCTAAGAAGTTAGAGTTGAGATTGTACCAGTTCTGAAGGATATGTCGGTGACTTTACCGTCCTGATTGAATTTGAAGAGCTGCTTGTTAAGTTTGATGTTGAATAGAATTATAGAACCATCCAAAAGACCTATCGCAATGACATCAATGGAAGGTGATTGCACGAGGGAAGTGATTGGGTGACTGAATTTGGGGAAGGAGAATAACAATTTCATATTTCTAATATTCCATAATTGCAGATGTCCATCCGAAGAAGCAATCAGTACTTTGTTTACATAAGTGGAAGGGTGTAACAATATAGCAGGGGAGAAAGCAGGATCAAGCGGTAAAGAAGCGTGATATGAATTTGAGGACAAGTTCCAGATATGAACCGAGTCTGAGAGAGCTAATAGCAAGTCACCCATTACGGTTAAAGAAGAAATCAAACAAGGAGTAGGATTTTCCAATGAAAGAGTAATTTTGTGTTTGTTGTAGATAAAGATACGATGATTGGAAGCGACGAAAGTAGCATCATTTTGGACAGCGATAGCGTCAATTGCCAAGTTATTAGGTAGTGGATCGGCAACGAATAGGAGATTTAATTTTTCAGCGTTATAAATATGGAAAGTGTTATGAATTTTGGAAGTGATAAAGTACTGCGATCCTCTAGCTTGAATGAGTAGTTTAGTATCGTGAGTGACATAACCGACAGCTCTAAAGGGGGTGAATAATGAAGGCATTTGGTTAACTATTTTTTATTTTTTTTATTTCTTTTTTTTGAGAGTGATTTTTGCGGTTAACCAATAAAAATAGAAATTCATTTAGAAAGTATTTTGAGTTAAAAAAAGGTTTTTGTTTAAGGAAAGTATTTTGGTGAAGGATTGAAGTGATGATGAAAGTCAATAAATTTTTCACTTTATGGAGTGTAAGATTTGTAAGAGAGGAATTCCAAAGTTATTTATTCAATGTGCTAGTTGTCCTGTCTTGGGTATTCTTTAATAATTGTTGATCTTAGGTATCTTGTTAGTCCTTGTTCATCATTATTAGGTATCCTTAGAAATTACCATTTTCTAATCTTAGTTCATGTTAAATGTGCTCATGGTAAAGAGAAAGCTATGTTAAGTCATGATTGGAAATGTGATCAGTGTGCTGTTTGTTTGGTCTGTCTTAAAGTATTATATCTATTTTTTTGATTACTAGGTATCAATATCTATTTGTTTGATTGCTAGGTATCAATATCAAATTTAGCTGATTTGGTTAGGGAAAAGGACTTTCAAAATGCTGTCACTGCCAACGATCTTATCACCTAAAATGCACCGACTCTCTAACCCTATTACCTTCCGGTTCTTATTCTTGTCACCTTTGTTCTCGTACCCTTCTTTCCGATTGACCATTAGGTTATTCCACTGCTAAAGCCAACACTAAAATGAAAATTCCATCACAATCATCAGATCACGTTTCTTCGGATGTCGATACAGAATCACTCTATAGCAAGAGTCTAGAAGTCATGAAATCCATTCAATCGTTTGCGAACGACTCGGATTCGGAATTATCGGATTTAGGTGATATCGCACATTTACTCTCAGATCATTCACCAATTTCGCCCTCTATACCTTCCATCCCGTACCTACCAACTGAAGATAACAAAAACATCAGTACTGAAAACAACATTCCACCTGTGGCGGATAGTATCAATACCCAAGTGGTCCAATCTAATCTAGATAATGCTCAAGTCCCAACTGGTCATATCCAATCTCCTAAACGAAATGCAACCCGTTCAAATGTACATAATTCACCATCAAAACGAAATCCATCTCGATCAACCAAGCAATCACCATCCAAACCAAATTCTGAATCAGATTTATTGGACTCTCAAAAACTTAGTCCATCTAAATCAAATTCGCGTTCGTTAAAATCTCCCAATCGCCAAAGAAGCTCACCAGCACGTACAACTGATGAAACGAAATCCCCAAAACGTAATCAGTCAGCATCGCCTACAACTAAATCAGATGCAAATGTGTCTCCAAAACGTAACCAACGAAAGTCGCCAATGGCTAAGCAAGATGCATTAAATACCCCGAAACAGAATCAACCCAATTCAGTATCCGATTCTTCATTATCAAAACAACCAAAGTCAGAATCAAAGAAACAAAAACCTTCCCAACGACAAAAGGTACACGAATCTCCAGTGCGTACCCGACAATCATTGGAATCTCCAAAAAGAAAGGAACCACAAGAGAAAAAATCTCCACATTCACGATCGAACGTCCAGTCACCAAGATTATCTAAAAAACAGTCATTAGTTGTAAATGATACTCTAGACAACCCAGAGTTAGATAGTAATCTAGTTCAATTGTCCTCAGGTATGATATCTGAATAATTGATTGTTAGTTGTTGTTGATGGCATTTCAAGTGGTTTGAACCAATTGATTCCGAATGAGGAGATCGTTGGTGATTCCGCACAGCAAGATATTTCATTGGATGTAAAGAACGAGCTCGTCAAACAGGTGATGGAAATCGAAGCAACACCTATACGCAGAAAGCGAGGTCGACCACGTAAAAACCCACTTGAAACACCACTACAAACACATCCATTTCCTCAATCCCAATCGGCTGTCAAAATCATTGATACAGATAAAACCCCACGTACGATTTTGGAGCAACGGCCTTTTCGAACGGAACGACGAAAATCGATTCGAACCCAATCACCGTTTCTTGGACATGTTAGCAAACGAATTGCTGCATCTAGATCATTACCTGTCGAAACTTTTGTATTGGATAAACGACATCGACGTGGACGGTTTACACCTTCACAAATGGAAAAGGTTGTCAAAGTTGAAAAGATTTCCAAACCTGCTAAAGTTACCACTGGTGAACCTGTTGTAAAGAGACGACCTGGTAGACCACGGTTGCATCCCATTGTTGTCAAAAACACTGTCACGGATGATGGTATGGAAAAAATTTACAAGACTAAACCTGTTGAAGTCAAAACTGGGGTTGGTTCTATGATGATATCTGATGATGAGAGCGAAGAAAGTGATGATGCAATGGGAACGCCTGATAGACGACGAACAGTGTCCTGGAATAATGAATTGGATGGTAATGATAATGGTGGATGGGGACATGGACTCGCTCAACATCCATCCACTCCAATCACTGCAAAAAGATCAACCAGACATCGATCATTGAGTACAGGAACGGCTGAAGTCAACCAAACCAAGTCATCACCAAAATCCAGTAAAAAAAGTAGTCAAAAATTGTCCAAGAGGTCCAAGAATGTGATACGAATTCGTAATCCAAGTGTTGATTCAAACTTTAATATCACAATATCAGTCCCGTCGCTCGTACCAGAACCAGAAGTGTTTTTTGGTGGGAAACTGAATCGTGCCGATGCCGATTTGACAAAAGGTACACCATCCAAGCAAGACCGTGAATGGTAAATGATACGTCCTAATCTGTAGGTATGAAATTGCAACCGCCAAATCAAAGGTAGTGGTCGTGTACAGTAACCATAGTTGATTGAAGAAGAATTGGTAGTGGCCAACGAACTTGGAAATGGATCCGTGCCCATGATTGTTGATGAAACTGGCAGTGAACCGATCATGGTCCGTAACATTCCCAAACTTCAAATTGGCAAGTATGAAATCCAGAGTTGGTATTCAGCTCCATACCCTGAAGAATATAATCGACTCCCAACTATTTACTTGTGTGAATTTTGCCTCAAGTATATGAAATCTCAGTTTACTCTTGAACGACATTTGGTAAGTTGAATTTATGTTTATGTTAGATCAAATGTCCGTTATCCCACCCACCTGGGGATGAGATCTATCGACATGAAGATATATCTGTTTTTGAAGTTGATGGACGTAAAAATAAGGTATTTTGTAACTTTTTAACATTTGGATAGGTTTTTTTATATTTTACTTTTTAATATTCTAGGTAAGAGGAAGAAAATGTTGAAGAAAAGATTTATTGTCAAAACTTGTGTTTGTTGGCCAAAACGTTTTTGGAAAGCAAAACTTTGTATTATGATGTAGAACCATTTTTATTTTATGTGATGACCAAACAAGATGAAGAAGGATTTCATTTTATTGGATATTTTTCCAAAGTATTTTAATTTTTTATTTAAATGTAGGAAAAACGATCCGTTTCTAATAATAATGTATCATGTATTTTGACGTTACCTATTCATCAACGTAAAGGATATGGAAATTTCTTGATTGATTTCAGTTTGAATATTAATTTTTTTTTAATGATAGGTTATTTATTATCAAAACAAGAACAAGTTTGTGGTAGTCCTGAAAAACCTTTGAGTGATTTGGGGTTATTATCGTATCGATATTATTGGCGAACGACTATTATTCGAACGATGATTGAATCACGAGGTACATTATCTATATTAGAAATTTCCAAGAAGACACGAATGACAGTTGATGATATTACTCGTACCTTAGCCGAATTGAATATGATATTTAAGGATGTTAATGAAGAGTATCAAGTACGAATTGATGAGAGAGTATTTTTGGAATATTTGGAAGTTATAGATAAGAAGGGTTATTTAAAATTGGCTAGTGATAGTTTAAAATGGACACCATCGTTGTTTAAACGAGTACTTTTAGATGACAGTATTCCTGATTTAGTTTCTTAATACAAATGACAGTAAAATAAACTTAATACAATTAAATACAATTCTTTTTTTAATTTGGGCTCTTGTTTGAATGGTTTCTGTGGCGTGTTCATTTTTGCTTCAAACTTCCCACTCCACCCTCTTATTTTTCTTTCTTTAATTCAAAAGGTAATTTCAACTACTTCATTACATTGATATCAACTAATTATTATTATCATATTATACAATTACTAAAAAAAAAATAGGAATGCAAGCTATAAAATGTGTAGTCGTAGGTGATGGGTAACTAATTTAATTCATTAACTATCAGTGCCGTAGGAAAAACTTGTCGTAAGAATTATTAAAAGTAATTAACTCCAAGTTTTAATCAGTTATACTACAAATGCTTTCCCAGGTGAATATATTCCTACTGTGTAAACTTATTTACTTTAAACAATTAGTTTCGACAATTATTCTGCAAATGTTATGGTAGACGGAAAACCAATCAATTTAGGTTTATGGGATACAGCCGGTCAAGAAGATTATGATCGTTTACGTCCTTTATCATATCCTCAAACTGATGTCTTTTTAATTTGCTTCTCTCTCGTCTCTCCTCCTTCATTCGAAAATGTCAGAACAAAGGTAAACCTTATTATATAAACTTTCTTGAATTATAACCTTTCTTGTACAACCCTATGGATTCATTTAATTCACTATTTCAAATCAATTAACTTTATAGTGGTTCCCAGAAATATCCCATCATGCACCTAATACACCATCAATTTTAGTAGGTACCAAACTCGATCTACGAGAAGATCGAGATACAATTGAAAAACTACGAGAGAAACGAATGGCTCCTATTACTTACCCTCAAGGAACACAGATGATGAAAGAAATTAATGCACACAAATATCTTGAATGTTCAGCATTGACGCAAAAGGGATTAAAGAATGTCTTTGATGAGGCAATCCGAGCAGTATTAGTTCCACCAGAAACCAAAAGACCATCCAAAAAGAAGGCTTGTGTTTTGATTTAATTCAACATTTCAATAAATGCAACGTTTATTTTCATTAATTGACTCTAAGGATTTACAACTTTAGTTAGAACAAAAGATTCTATTCTTCTGATCATTCAAGAATTTCTAGAACCAGACAATAGTCTCTAGAACCAGTCAAGAGTTTCTGGTACAAGACCAGTTAAGAACTTTTTTAATAGGACCAGTTAATAATAAGCTTTTTCTCTTTGACAAAAGCACTCTTCTTTCTTTAACAAAGACATTTGTTCTCTGTACATTCCATACCATTTCGGATTTCTATTTAAACTAAATTCCTTTATAATACTTTGTTGATGGTAGTTTGTGGATAAATTGAAAACCCGAGTTTTCCTCCATATTCCACTTCCACAATTTCTCGACTCCATCGTTTCCTTAAAAGAAAGAATCAAAGGAAATTCAAGTTTCCTTTACTATTCTCAAAACTAAAATTAATTGGTCCCAATCGATCTCATTTACTTAAACAATTACAAATGGATGACGTTATTTTATCACAAAGAAATTTAAATGATTCAAGGTTTGATTTCTATTTCATTAAAAAGATAGATGGTCTTTATTTTCTTGGACTCCTACTTCAACTGCACAAGGATATGGAGCTGAACAAACATTACTCAATAGAGTGTTATCATTTAATTTACCATTTTCTATTACTAGACCATTTGCTCAATTAGGTCTCGTTAAATTAGATGATCAAAAATCTATTAATACTTTGGTAATTGGTCAACATGCTTCAAAATATATTCATTTGGATTCTACAAATTCGAAAATCTTGGATTCAAATGATACTCTTTCTTTAAATTCAAATGATACTTTTAATATTAATCAAAAGAAGAATCTAGTAATGACTCATGGGTAAGTTATCAATAATATGAATTGATTTTAAAATTAGATATGGTGCAGGATTAGGTTTCTTTTATAAAAATTATCAAGATCTTGCTAAATTAGATGATTATAACATCTTTTCACTTGATTGGTTAGGAATGGGAAATTCAAGTCGACCTTCATTTGTTAAAAGTGGTCGTCATGCTACAGATGATATCATTGTTAATGATACTGAAAACTTTTTTATTGATTCTTTGGAAGCTTGGAGAATTAAAATGGGTTTGGAATCTATGGTGTTACTTGGACATAGTATGGGGGTATGACATTCAACTTTCTTTTTATTGTTTTTTCTTGTTGTAGGGGTATCTATCAACTTGCTATGCATTAAAGTATCCTGAACGTGTAGAAAAATTGATTCTAGTATCACCTGGTAACAACCTTTATTTTGATTATAGTGGGTGTACCATCTGCTCCAGAACCTAGTTCACAACCTCAAAGACCAGGTTACTTACTTTCACTCTTTCGATCCCTTTGGTCATGGAATGTAACACCCATGTCTGTTATACGTACATTTGGTCCTGCTGGTCCATCCTTGGTGAAAAGATATGCTACTCATCGTTTCAAACATCTTGATAATGAAGAAGCAAAGGATTTAGGTATCTTTCAACATTAACAAGTAGAAAATTATATTTATCATATATCAGCTCAACCTGGTAGTGGGGAATATGCTTTAGCTCGTCTCTTATTACCCGTATTTGATCTTGATTTTTAAAGATCTAGGGAGCTTGGCCACGTAAACCCTTACATCCACGACTACCTAATCTGAAAATGCCAACTACCTTCATCTGTATCAACAATGATCTTACTAACGTTCAGATGGTGATATTGATTGGATGAACCATGAATATGCACTCAAAGCGGTACCAGACATGAAAACACCTGTCAAGGTTGTAGTAGTTGAAAATGCTGGTCATCATCTTTATTTAGGTAATTTTATTTATTTATTGAATTGTGTTTTTGATTAGATAATCCGGATGCATTCAATCAATCGGTGTTGAATGAATTGGATGACTTTGTACATCATCCACAAGTCAAGTATGTCTATGAATAATCTTTGACCGTGTTTTTTTTCTTTAATAATAAATATGAATTGATAAATGGTAAAATCTCAACATTATCCAATTTAAAGAGTTTTGTTTTATTGTAATTGTATATTTCAAAATGATCCATTACGTTAGATCCATCACGAATAGTAATATTGTTGATATTCAATATTTGAAATATTCAAATTAAAATTGATAGGTTGATCTACAATCGGATCATCAGGTTCAATATGTTTAAATTCAAATGGATCCGATACAATATAAATAAAACCATTTACCATTTTAGATCTAATATTTTCAAATCGATACCAATGACCTAATATCAAATCATTCAAATCAACTAAATAAAAGGTAAATTCAAAAAAATATAAATAAAAACCATTGATGAGAATGAAATGTACAATGGCAGTTGAATCTCCAATCACTATAATACAACAATTTTGATCCTCTTGATTACAATTCAATAATATTTTAATAAATTTACATATTAACGTTTCTTGTACACTATTTGTTTTTAAATTTCTAATTTCGATTATTGATTTTAATGGTGATGTTGGATTGGATTTTAAATCTGTTTGAAATCCTACATTTTCAAGAATGTTTGTAAATACGGATTGGTTACGAATAGGGGAATTCATACCAATACTGGATTGTCGTGATCCTTTTCTCATCATCTCGTCAAAACTTGGTACCTATCAAATTCAATGAAATTAGAAATTCTAAAAAGTTTTTTTCATCTTTAATGAATACTACACAAGTTGAACATCTTCAAGCGAAATTCAATGGAACTGGACATGCTGATACAAATCGTTAGTAAGATCAGTAGATTTGATCGGTTAGTGAATGGCTACAAGCTCAACATAGAGATTCTCTAGCTTCTTATGTCGGTCATAATTCTTTAATTGCTCATATGGCCGTAGCGGAAAATAAAAGTATCATGCGTCTTCGAGCTCGGTTTGTAGAGGTAAATTTAGATGGTTAATTGGTAGACAATGGTACAACCTTGTGGTCCTCCTTTGGAAAAGATTGACGATTAATTGTGATTACACTTAATATATTCTCCTGTTAATGAATCAAATGTACATATTTCAACATTACATTTTATTTTCTTTAATATCCAATCAGTTATGACAACGCATACATGTCCAACTGGACACTGTAGACAATACATTCACACATTGGCCATGGAACCACACATTACACTGATCGCAACATATCATAAAGCCTCCATGATCTGCACTTGGATGAATACAGATACAATTAGTTATCTCTACAGGTGACGGACCTGAAGCGGGGGAAGTTCTGTTGGTCTTGATTGGAATACTAGTATTTACTTTTGGAATCACTTTAGTTGGAGTAGTGTTGGGTATGGGCGTCACTGGTACCGTTTTTTTACCTACGTTCGGTTTTGGTAATATTGGTCGATAAGATGGTGGTGAATTGGAGTAATTGGAATTGGTATCTGCAGTGGATCCGACTTTGCCTGATATTGATTGACTAGAGAAGATTCCATAAGAATCTTCATCCTCCACTTTCATTGCTACAGGAGTATCTACTCCAACAGCAGCTGACCCCTGACTTGCCTCTAGTTTCTGCGCTAATGCTGCTTCTCGTTTAGCTAATTTGGCAGCCGACATTTTCACAGGTGCTTTCCCTTGCCCAGAATCTATTATAAATTAATTAAATTTCAGTTAACCTCTTTCTTTCTCTTTCTTTTTCCTTGAAACTCCAACCAATTCATCCAATATTTTACCATCATCAGGTAGTTTTTCACCTCCAAATAATGTATGGCAACCAGGTAGTTTTAACAACAACAAATCCTGTAAAATGCTTTTTGATTCATATCCACTACTATTGTTTTCTGGTATACTGGTTCCATAACTTGTTCGGATAGATAGTAAATTCAATAAATCTTCTATTGGAATTGGAGGACGTATCTTTGAGTCAATTGGGACTTGATTTGCTTCCATAGCATTTACCAGCAAATCATTTAATTCTATGACGTTTAAAAAAAAATTGTTTACCTTGTATATCATTATTCACTTTCGGTATATCACCATTGCCCTTGACAGGCATATATGTTGAAAGAAAAGTTTCATTGGCATATTCAAATGGAAGTGATTTAAAATAAGGATTCTCTTCTGGTTTGGATTCAACTACATCATGTTCAACAGCTTCTGCCAGTAAAATCTCCCATGATGGGACTTGTGCTTCTGGTACAATAACAAAATTTTCATCCTCTTTGGTAGGGTACGGTGGAAATGGACATGGTTCTACGTTCTCTTTATCATATTCTTCCTCAGTTTTCATTTCCACATCTTCCAATTTTATGTCTTGGTTCGTTTCTATTGGTGGTTGGTCGATAAGCATGTCATCTTTTTGTGATTCCGGTTTTTGATTTATTGGTAGGGATGTGTCTTGGCTTTGGACTTCGCTTTGTAACATTAGCAGATCTACAATAATTAGATTACATATATCCCATACTCACTAATAGGAAACGAGGCAGGTTCTTCTCTCGGGAACTTGAAGATATTTTTATATGGTTTAATATCATCCAGATATTTGACCAACATTTTTGGATGAATATCAACATAGTCTAAAGAATGGATAATATCTAATAAACAGACTAAAAACAGTTAGGTTGAAATCAAAATACTAACCTGACTGTCTACCAGAGAGTGCTGCAGCATCTGTTGCTTTCTTTGCCATTAATGATAAATAACTCTGTAGGATATCAACTAACGCATCATGACAACTTTACTATTAAACAACTTGTTTACCTAGCATGTATTCTATCTGCTCCAGCATTTGAGAGCAATTGAGCAATACAAACCGATAACAACTCTCTTCCAAAAGTGATTGAAGCCATTGAAAAAAAAAGTTGAAGAAATTCAATCTGAAAGATTGTAAACCACAGAGTATTAATGGTTGTTATTGATAATAATAAGCTTTTATTGGTAGTGAATGAGATTCTGACGTGTCGTAATCTGACAAGGATCAACCTAATTTTACAAATGTAGGACTACAACCACGGTATCTAAACAGTTTGCTGCCAGTTTGGTTTCGACAGGGGTTCGTTATCGCAAATGCACGACCACAAATGGTGCAATTATACATAGTGTGAGTTCTAATGTGAATCGTTAAAGATAATAAATTTAGATCCATAAACACGTATATTGTTCACCGTCGTTTCATTCTTTACTGTATCCATTCTCATATGAATCACAACGCAAATGTAATATAATCATCTGCAGGTTGAGATCAGTCAGTAATCTGATAAATATTCCAGTATCGTAAAAATATTTTTTTGCCATCAAAGATGAACCCACAGGAATTACTACAAAGAAGAAAGAATGCAAAAGCTGCTATGGAGAAAGCGCAAACTTTTATCGAGAAAGCGGAAACTGCTATGGAAGTAGCAAAAGAAGCTTTGGAAAAGTGGAAACAAGAAAATCCTGGTTTCTCTCTTAAAGACGAGTGGTTCTTATACCACCAGAAGGAAGTCGATAAGTGTTACAATGCTTTAGATAATTGCTACAACGATCTTGAAAGAAAAAGTGCAATCTATAAAAAGTTGATTGAGAACAAAGTTCGGATTGACGTCCAAAAGACGTTTGATTATGAATCATTCATGGAAAACGAGTTCCCAAACTTTATGTTGGGATACACTATTAACTATAAGGCGGAGTTTAAGAGAACCTGCCTTGAAATGGACCTCAACGAGAGACTGACCAAACCCATTCTCGTTGATGATGAACCTGTACCAAAGGTGCTTTTGGCCGTTAGCGGTGCTGGAAAAACCAGAAGGGTGTATGAAGAGATGTTCAAGACTCCTGGACTGTATCTTACTTGTAATAGTCAATATCAAACCGGCAGTAAAGATTTGGAAAAATGCCTAGCCGATACTGTTGATAATTACCAGCGGGAAGATTACTGGATGTATTTGCAGTGGCTGATTTGTGCGAGGCTGATGATCTATACACACTTCGAAGAGCTACTCACTCCTCCCATGCTTCTCTTGGCTCAGATCCACCCGACACTTGTTTTTGGCAAGGATATCTTCCATGATTTGTATGTGCATCTCTGCAACATGAACTTTACATCCTTGTTCAAGCCACATGCTGTTTTAAAAAGACCAAAGATGGTTGTTATCGATAATATACAGGCATCAATGAGTGGCCCTGCTCTTTTTGGAAAGAGTGCGTATTCCGCTGCACGGACAGTCTTTAAACCACTCTGGATGGAAATGGATTCTGCTTTTGGTAATAGGCTGGTTGTCGCTGGCACTAGCATTGAATTTGGTGCCTTGAGAGATCTGATGGGTGCGTCCTGCTTTAAAGAGTCAGCTCGAAACTTCAGCTTAGTTAGCGATTTTAGTCCAATGACCAAGAATGAAGTACTGAACTATTCAAGCCGTGTGTTGCTATCCGCTCAAAAACCCAATGCCTGCGAGACTGCCGCGTTACTGTCGGACAATCCTCTGTTCGTAAATGGACGGCCCGGTTTTGTTGCATATGTCCTTGACTGTTTGGTTACTGACGATAAGGCCCTTGGAGATGCGGTGACAATGCTAGAAAACATATTGTCGGATCCGCAACACAAGTATTATCCAATCAGAAATTGGGAGGAGAAATGTCTCCAGAAATGTCTACAGTCTTGGAGAGGGGAAACTTACTACACACTGGTGTTGGATGCTGTGGTTTCATATCTGCTTGGAAAAGTTGCGTGCATTGAAGTGAGTGATTTTGATGCCGCTGATCTGATCAACGTTGGCATTGGATATTTAACATCCTACCGATATAGGAATTACATTGTCCTGTTGGAACCGGCGATTGTCGAAGCCATACTTGCCCTGTTTACACCTCAAGAGATATCGGACCAGTTTATCAAGGACTCGTCAAACTCTTTGATGGACAGATCCCTTTTTAAGGACCAGTTTTTCCTTCAGATGAAGAACTCGTTAAATTGTTCAATGACCGGGTTCCACTTTGAGTACCTGGTATTGATCAAGTTTTACTTTGACGCAAAGGCTCAAGGACAACCATTCCGCATTGCCCGCGGCTCCTTAGACGCTGCCGCTAATCAAAACGATTTAGTATGTATGAATGACGGATATATCGTTTTCTTGCCGGACATCTATGCGGGTAATTCACACGTTCATCTTTAATGCTAGGTCCTGATCTTGTCGTAGCGATAACCAAATCCAGAAAGACAGTCTACAATGTGATTCAATGCAAGTTTAACAAACGGCTGGACACTGAAATGGCAATTTCTACAACCGATTATCGTAGGTTCTACTGTAACCGCAAGACCGCAATGCCTCTGCGAGGATATAACGGGCAGCATGAAAATTGCCGCGAGTTCTTTCAAGGAAAGACTATTGAACGATTCATTATCCACCAAGGCCAAGGTATGGTTGAAACTGACGACTCTGACTTGGCTAATGTTCAAATGATTTCAAAGGAGACTGTTCCGGATTTTTTCGATTCATTGGGCGTTGTTGGTATTTGGGATTTAGAAGTTCAAGCACAGTCTAGTCTTAGCGATTGATTTTATGAGATGACGTCTAGTTATACATGAATGAACAAGTGCAACATGATTTATCCTAACTATTTCTCTTTATTGTCGTATTCCAACCTTATTCGCTAATGCAGATGAAGGTTGTGTATGTGTGTTTAGTGTCTACAATGATCATTATGTGGTATCGAACGTGTCACTTTTATACCAGTTGAGCAGAATTGTTCAATTTGAGAATGACACTTTTTCCTTTGCATGCCACCTAAAACTTGTTGTGTAAGTCTAAGCCTGTAAAAGTCATTACGAATCTACCAAAGATAATGGTTAAAGATAATGGTTCTTGTGTATCATACCAGTAAAAGTTACTACAAATCTACCAAAGATAATGGCTCTCGTGTATCAAACAATAATAATATGATTGAGATGCAGTTGGACCACCGGTTGGACACAGTCGGGAGAGAACGCAACTGATAATAACGCAAGGTTTCGAATTTCCGCTTGAAACACTTAAACGTGTGTTGATTCTTTGACAAAATGGCATCCACATTCTTAACAGAATCGTGTATATGACTGGACCTATATGACATAGAGTTTTTTCTTATAGCTAGTTGTTGAAATCAATAGGATGTAAAACAACATCATGGTATTTCTCATTGTAATGATCAAGTATACTATTAAAACATTTATTATAGAATTCAAAACAATTACTGATTCAATACAATTCAAATTATATTACGCAATTAGATTATTCATGTAAACTTCCATTTACGATTAAGTCAACTGCTGAAGTAGCATCCAAAGGAATACCGCAACCATTTCCATCAATAGCATAATCGCGTTGATTCAGTCGACAGAGATACACTCCATCCATTTGTGCTAATTTTTCATTTGGCCAACGTAGAACGGAAGGGGTGTTAAAACCTGCACCTATTTCCAAAATGACTAGTTTCTTTCCATTTTCTTGTACATCCTTTATAACCTTTTCTTTCCAATTTTCGAAACGAGTTTTCTGGGTTACAAATGGGGTTTCAATGAACCAATTTCCTCCTCTTACATTTAACATCAATGGACCATTACACTTTGTGCATTTTGGTACTTCCATTTCTGGTATTTCAAATGTATCTAGATTCAGTTTTGGTAGTAACGAATCAATAATGGGTTTAGAATCCCAGTAACTATGTTCAGTACATCTATTCAAGCATTGTAATCTTCCATAATCACCTTGAATGGTATATATTGATTCAATAGGAAAGCCATTTTGTTCAAACATCCCATCAGCATTAGATGTAGTTATAAATGCATTTCCAGGTTCAAACCTTTGAAAAAGTGTTAGTAGATCTTTATAAACTTTTGATTTTGGCCAATTGTATCTGGCTAGGTTAACTTGAGATAAGTAATAGGCCCACTTTAATCCTTCGGGATTATTTGAATATAATTTCCAATCATTAAATCCAATAAATTGATAAAAGTTCTTGAATCCTTTCTTATGCATCATTGGAAAGTGAACCTTGAAGATATCTTCTGACGTGTAATCTAAACCTGCTGAGGCACTTAACCCTGCTGCACCAGAGATTAACAAATAATCCGACTCTTCTATTGCTGTCCTGCTTTTAGCCAGCTGTCGTTCATATGTATCTTGATTGACCAAAACTTTACCAAACTTCATCTCAAGGTTACGTTTATACAATTTCATGTCATTTTCGGTGAAAACATTAAAGATAATATTCCATCCAGTTAGCTGATGATTTGATAAAAATTCAAAAATGGTTTCAATTGCAATTGTCGTAGCTAACTTTTGATCAAATCCAAAAAGACCAGTGGAAATACAACAGAATGCAATAGAAGGATCTTCAATTTCATCTTCTAGTACTTTTTCCATTATAGATTTATAACAAGAAGCCAATTGATCTTGTTCCGACTTGGTAGGGATGATATTTGGAGTGACTTGAGGGCCAACTGTATGTACAACCTTTGTAGATGGTAGGCTAAAACCATCTGTCACAAATGCATTTCCAATCATTTTATGTTCAGGTTTATGGTTGATACAAGCAAATCTTAATCGCGGTCCTGCTTGTGTATGAATGACATTATCAATACATTTATGTGTTGGTTGAAAACATCCTAACAGTTCTGAATTGGCTGCATTGGTGATATAGTTCACCTTCAATTTTGTAATATCTCCCCTATACAATGATATCTTGTTGTTTTGAAAAGAATTAAAGTTAAAGAATGACGGATCCACGATACTATCCTTGTTTGCTTCATAAGCTAGGATTGAGTCCATAATTTGAAATAACGTTTCGTTTTCTTCTGGGGGTCGAATACAAAGTAGTTGATTGATGATTCCTCGATGAGCTTGTTTTGGAAAATCATCTACTGACAGATTCTGATTGACTCTTATTGAATACTCATTCACCAGTATTTCGAGACTTTTCTCGATTGCAGATTGATATGTTTTCGTATTCATTGTGTTGACTGTGTACAATGAACACTTTTATAATTGGGCGGAAAAAAGAAAATGATGGAAAAATTGTTGGTAAAAAGTAATTACTCCATAGACATTAGGATTTACCCATTGAGCTACGATGAGAAAGTTGCAAGACGAGTTATGCTGTTATCCATAGTAGAAAAGGAGGAAGAGATAAGTTGATGATACTGTTGATGTTACCATTTTTTCCATTATCAAACCATAACTATTGGAAAGAATCCATCACAGTTTATTAATTCCATAATACGAATATAAAATCGGGGTAACAAACCCAGTAGGTGTGTAGGAAAAATCTTCCAACAAAGTAGCCAAGACCCCGAAAACAGGAATCATAACAGAAACTTCCAATGGACTAATATTTAACTAAAATTCCACCATTACCGTGAATATTGTAACCCAACTTTATCATGTAAAATCAAACACCAAGATTCTATAATCTTACCCATTCCATAATTGTTTAATTCCAATAGTCGACCCGGTTTGTCTAGCAGGATAGTCGGTGTAGCTAAACAGCCTGACAACCCATACGTTACCATCAATTCTCTGCCAAACGTGTGTCGTAATGCACAGATAGAATAGGCTCCCACAGCGCAGAACGAAGATATCATTGTTACAGAACGTAATGAATCTGTTAACCATTTTACAACCATCTGCTTGTTTGTCAATTCTGTATGATTGGTTGTTTTCTCTTCCTCACTTTTGTTCATCCGATGCTTGTACAACTTCTTCAACAATTTAAATATTAAACTAACCTACTTTTTTAAAGATTGGTAATATACGCTATTCAGAAACAGATATGGCTTCAACATTTGTTTAAATACCATCAGTCCTACTTATTAGTATTAGCGAGTCAAAACCTTGATCTGCTGCTCCTAAAACACAAGATGAATGCTTAGGATGACTACATGCACACACTAAGCGCTCATGATGGACGTTATCAGGAAAGATTTCTAAAAGGCTTCTCAACTTTTTCACCAAGTCAGTCACATCTGACTTTTCCATCAAGTCTGTTAAATGTTGCTTGGAAGATTTATGCGCTGGGATCCAATTCAATGGATTGGAAGGCTCTTGATTGACAAGGTAAAGGATGAGTGCTTGTAGCCCATCTATTATATCTAAGAAATCATCTCCATACTTTGATCGTTGATTCATAACAACATTCAAAGACTTGACATAAGATTTCTAAGATGTTATTCATTGAGTTGGATTTACAGACAAATAGTTGGGTTGCAATACTACCATATAACAGATTTGATAAGCTACATATAACCACACAATCCAATCTCCCCATTTGCTAACCACATTTTGAATATATTTAACCTTGTTTGATTGAAATGGTCGAAGAATTAACTTATTTTCCGTGTCGTTTTGGTTGATCGACTTGACTGTGTTTGGTTTAAATACTAAAGCACGGATAAAGAAATGTAAAGTGCGAACGATAATCATGGTATACAAGCTGGAAATTCTAGATTGATTTGGATCCAAGTAAAGACAAATGGATGCCATTCCACCAGCGACAAAATGAGTGACGAGTCGATTATTTTTGTATTTTACTGGAACATGATTGGGAATAATTAGTTTTAGCAATTGATAAATAGTAGGAAAGAGTGCTAGAGCGATAGATGACTTTAAGTTCTTGAAGTTGAAAATAAGTTGAGAGAGTTTGAAGTTTTTGTATTTTGATAAGATGGTCAACAGAGTATTAACTGAATAAAAGGATAGAAATCGCTTGATAAAGAACCCAGCATGTTTTTTAGAATCCTTTGATAGATTCATCAAAGAAGGGGAAACTTCAACATTGACACATGACTAACATAAATTAATAAATGGAATGTATTTGAACACGTTAAAGACTTGTAATAAGCTTATTCATTGTTTAACTTGATCACTTTAATGCCTTTACAAATATTCAATCCAAGTATTTCGCGCACCTTTCTCAATTACATCCACTATACAATTAACTGTCATCAATATTCATTCACTGGTTCAAATTTATCCAAATCAAAACAAGTTATTGACAACTTGACTGGGAAAATTTTCACTCCAATTAATTTGATGGCCATAAAATTCTTACTACTAGTATCAAGACAAGGTAAATTGGTCAAGTCTAATCTTTATTAGGTAGACTATGAGATTTAATAGATAGGTTGCATTCCCTTTTCATTCATTCATTAACAGGAAAAATACGTTTAACAAAATGGTTTACTTCAGATTGGTCAACTAAGGAAAAAACAAAGGTTGTAAAGGAAGTTTCAACTACAGTATTACAAAGGAAAACTAAAATGTGTAATGTATTGGAATTCAAAGGTATTCATTCACCGAAATTACTGATCTTCAAGAATTTAAAGTCGTTTATCGAAGGTATTGAAAGTTGCTTTTAATTCAAAAGATACGCTTCGTTATTTTTTATTGCTGGAACGGATATGGATGAGAATGAATTGTTGACGTTAGAAATTATTCATCGATATGTAGAAGTACTTGATAAATGGTTCATGAATGTTTGTGAATTAGATGTATGTTTTATGAAATAACACTCAATAGATTATATTCAACTTCCAACAAGCTTATGCCATCATTGACGAAGTGCTTATCGCAGGTAAATCGTTACCGTGATCAAATTATTAGGTGAATTACAAGAGAGTAGTAAGCGTGTTATATTAGGAACTTTAAAGCGAGGTATGCAATAATTTTAAATATATTAACTAAAAGTGGATGAGGTGAAGCTTAAAATTTAATTCATATTTAGGCATACAAGGCGGAAACTACATTCAATATTGGTTAACCTTCAGAATCATTGTCTTGTGTTCTTTGTTTTAAGTTCAACAATTCAATATGAATTCAATAAATCGATATCTCTTATCTTAACCTTTTTTTAGTGTACAGTTAAAATTTATTAAACAGACAATTAATAGGAACCATAAGGACCGGATATTACTCCAGTAGGGGCAGATTCGCTACCATAAGCAATTGGATTTGGAGTTCCATATGCAAGTGAAGCGGCAGTAGTCGTTGCTTGAGCAGCAGCATTACCATAACCAACAGGACATTTCGCTGGAGGAGTAGGCAAGATTTGAACAGCCAAGTTTTTGTCCCCATATGCTAATGTTGGTAAAACTTCTGGTAATTTTTGTTCACCATAAGCTGGAGTTGGGACAATGGCAGCCAAGTTTTTGTCACCATAAGCTGGAGTTGGGACAATAGCAGCCAAGTTTTTG
>MU621120.1:0-61061 GCA_025399215.1 Globomyces pollinis-pini | reverse complement strand
GCAGCCAAGTTTTTGTCACCGTATGCTGGAGTTGGGACAATGGCAGCCAAGTTCTTGTCACCGTATGCTGGAGTTGGGACAGCAGCAGCCAAGTTTTTGTCACCATAACCTGGAGTAGGGACAATAGCAGCCAAGTTTTGTTCATATGATTTAGTTGCACATTTCTTATGTGGAAGAGGGAGAGATTCAGTGTAAGATTCCTTGGTTGGGGCGACAATAGGGGCAGCGTCTGAACCATATAATCCAACTGGTGTAGTTGGGATTTCTGCACTTGCAGGGTTGGCTGATCCAGTGGGATACGCGTTTGTTTCTGGTGAGACAGAACCATATGGAGCTGCGATTGGAGCAATAGCAGCAGGAG
The DNA here is from genome assembly GCA_025399215.1 of Globomyces pollinis-pini. Taxonomy (NCBI): domain Eukaryota; kingdom Fungi; phylum Chytridiomycota; class Chytridiomycetes; order Rhizophydiales; family Globomycetaceae; genus Globomyces; species Globomyces pollinis-pini. The sequence goes on along the minus strand of MU621120.1, from coordinate 60,700 downwards.
CAGTTTGGTAAGCTGAAGCACATTTTTGTACGACAGCAGTTGGAGCAACAATGTTTGCATTAGCAGTACCATAGTAAGAAGGAACTGCTTGGACGGCAGAAATAGCGAAAAGGAATACCGGGAAAATCATATTATTCTAAGTTTATTTAATGAACTTCTTTGGTTTGCTGAGGTTCATTTAAATACATTCCTGCAAAATCGCCTCTTTGATGGCGTTGTATTCATGACCATTGAAATTGTTTCACTGACGGGCAGCTTCGGATCGCGAGTATTTTGAGGCAAAGTACACGAAGCCATTCATGGGTGAAATGCTTGAAAACGGTTTCACGACAAGAACGATAGCAGCGGTCTGTTGAACCGTATCTTTTCAAGTCCTGAGATAGCAGCGAAAGGTATACATGAATTTCAAAACCAGCTATTTATACGAAATACATCCTGTTTAGTTGTAATTTTTCAAATAGTAAGTCTGTATGAATCTCATGATCAATTTCTTTTACACGCGAACTTCATACGCTAGAAATGGAACCATCAACAAAATATCGCAAACAGTTGATTAACTGGATAAAGAAATTCCTATCATTTTATTCTATCAATACTCTTCTAACAATAATATCTAAATACAAGAAACATCGGATTACAAATCTATTGCTCAATCTAAAAAGCTTTCGATCAGCACTGGCATTATCGGGAGTCACTGCCATATACCATATTCTCAAACTTACTCTTCCTAAGCTGTTAGGAATAAATGGAAAATCATCCAAATTGGTGAACTTTACAGCTGGAGCTTTATCATCCCTTTGTTTCTACTTTGATCCAAATCAATCTCGAATACAAACCATTTATACCATGATTGTGGTCAGAACCTTACATTTTGGTATTCGCAGTTTAATGTATAAACCAAAAGCATATTTGAAATCTGAAACTCACAAACAACAACTTGCCTTACGATCATATAAAAATAAGAAGGTTAGGATGGTACAGAAATTGATTGATCGATATGGAAGTTGGTTGGTTTGGATTTATGTTTCTTTTCACGTAGATGTGACTATATTTGTTTATCCAAAATATCTTGCTGTATCTTGTTTATTTTCTAATTATTGTAGAAATCTTATGTTAACTCTCTCAACTTTGTCGCTGATCATCAACATCGTTACGGAAAAGATTTTAATACCGTTTTGAGAGGGATTAGCTCAATAGTCATTTATCTTGCATCACAACCTGCTTCTCATCCTCTTAACTGGATTCCTGTAAACAAATCTACAAAAAGTCATTTATCCGATTTATTGGTTGATTCTAAATCTAAAGATATTGTTCAAGACTTCCGAGGTTTATTGAAGGTTTTAGATGACAATATACATCATGATCGTTTATTATGTGCCGCATTTCATCCAAACGAAACTTCATGTGAATTGGCTGCCATTTCAGAAGGATACTTGGTATCCAAACGAATGTTTAAACCTTATCTCATGCTAAATAGTGTATGTTTGGCAGTTATAACTGATAAGATTAGGTTGGTTTTATCTATAAACTGATTAAGCTTGGTATTCGTTGTTTCAATCCAGTATCAGCAAATGATGAACACCAAGGATCTAAAGATAAACAGTCTGTTAAAAGTTTGGTTGTAAAATGGATTATTGATACAATCAGATCTGTTACAATGATAACGCTCTATTTCACATTTATTGTGTATTCTATATGTACATTAAGGAGAGTATTGGGACGTGAAACCATTACTTCATATGGTTTAGCTGGAGCCTTTGCCACTCCAGCCATCCTCTTTGACAAACCTGGTCGATTATTAGAGTTGAACAATTATTCCATGGGAAAGTGTATTGAATCCTTTCAACTCATACTGCATGACTTTAACCTATTGACTTAATCAAGGTACTCTTTAATTTTTTTTAACCATTCTTCAGATCATTAGAAACGTTGATGATGGCCCCTGTTTTTGGGAGTTTAACCGTGATATTGGAAGGCTTTTCTTACGCTCCTGTGGGTCTTGTTGCGCCTCTACTCCGATGGTTTTATGACATCAAGAAGTAGTTTCAGACACTTGTTTAGTTTGATCTGACTAATATAATTTGATATTGAGTAACAAACTAAATTGTAAACGCGAGTTGATGAATTTGGAATTGACTCGAATGCTACAAGTACCACGTTCATGCAAATGATAAAAAGCACCATGTTCAAACGATCAATTTAATTTCAAAGGAGGATAAACTGGTTTGTGTTTGTGTGACAAATTGTTTTCTTTCAATGGTATCCAAGGATCAAGGGGATTCAAAAATGACCAACAAGCAATTGAATCGAAAGGTTTTAATCAAAATAGCAATCAATTTCATAAAGAAATACATATCAATCTATTCACTAAAGTCATTGGTGTCCTTGCTGAGTTCATTAAGGAAGAAGAGAGTAGATTTATGGAAGATTTTATTAGATACTTCAAATGCTAGATTTGCACTATCAATTTCGGGAATGTCAGCCTTTTACCCTTTACTGTTAAGGATTTTATCAACCACATCTTTGAATGAAAAGTATCAAGCTGGTGTTGCTGGGGCCATATCTTCTTTATGGTTAACTATAGATCCAGTCCGTAGTCGAACAACTACTATTTCTCAAATGGTCTTTATGCGAACTCTCTACTATGCCATTCGTGCATTTATATATGAAAAAGATATAAAGGAACACCATCAAATTTCGGATTTAGATAGACTAGATGGAATCAAAAAGCCAATTGATTCAAAAAAAGTAGAACATTCGAATCATGTTATTGTACGTTCTTCCAATTCACCCAAATTACAATTTCTTCGTCATCTAGCGCATAGTAATAGAATTTTGATTATTCATCTGTTATAGAATATGGTCACTATATTGTATGGTGTTATGTATCATTTAGTGTTTGCCATTTCTCTTTTGGATATCCCAGATACATGACAAAATCGTTCTACAAAACTCTTGTGGATTTAACAGCAAGTTATAAACGTATTGTTTTTTGATCATTTAATTCATTAGGTCATGGACGACATGCATATAATAACTTCAGAGGGTTAAGCGATGCAATTGCATTTTTCGCAAGTTGTAAAACTATTCATCCTATGGAATTCAACAAGACAGATATGAATAGCTTAGATTACTATCAACATTGGGAGAATAAATTACCTGTTGGGGATAAATTAAAGTCATTATTACAACAAGTTTCAACTGTAAAATCAAGCTATACACCAGGTGTGAAACATTACAGTTTGTTATGCTCTATGCAACATCCTCGAGAATCAAAGTATCAACTACAATAATCTAATCTTTAAGTTGCTTTTCGGCTGCTTTTAAACAGTTTTTTGCGGTATTCAATCACAACTTCAAAACTTATCTCATTGTTAATTTGGTATCTTTCGATTAGCTGAAATTAGGCGACATTGACATTTTCTCTGTTGAAAAGGGGATATAGAAGATACATTAAAAAAAAGAAAGATCACAAGCCTCTAAAGTTACTTCATATGATCAAGAATTCATTCATTGCCGGTTGTAGAACCAATTTAATGGTGGCGAGTTATATATCATTTTTCTCTATTTCATGCTGTTCGTTTCGTTACATATTTGGAAGAGATTATGTCATTTCGTAATTTATCCCAAATAATTAATGTTTTTAGACAAGGGCTAACTGGATTAACTTGTGCACCTTGTATTGTGCTTGATAAACCTGGAAGATTAACCGAATTCAATACATATTTGTGCATAAAGATTTTAGAATGTTACTTTATTCTGTTAAAAAAGAAGAACATCTTGAATTATAACAAGTAAAATACAACATTGAATACTAATAGTAGGACGTTTGAAACATTGATGATGATCCCAACTTTTGGAGTTTTGACGACGATTCTACATCACCATCCTTATGCCTTACACAGTTATTTTGGGCCGATATTTCAACACATCTTCAATCCAAATATTTGAAACAGGCAATAAAATACATCATGATAAATAAAAAATCGGGTTTTAAGTTTTTAGATTGATAAATCTGGCACATACTCTAATCAGTTCACCATAACCGAAAGGATTTAATGAGCTTGAAACTAACCACCCAATAGATTCGCGATTTAGAATGACTGATGATAACAGAGGTTGATGTGATGGAAATGGAAACAAAAGCAATTGCAAAATGTAATGTATGATATCTGACGAAAGTATTTGTTCGAAAAGTAGCAATGATCGACCAAATATCACGTATCTTGCTTCATAATCGAATCGTTCTTTCAAAACATTTTGTGTATCATTTACTGGTATGGGAAGAATCGTAAATGCGGGATTGTACCGGTGTAAATCTTCCAACTTGATTTTACATAAACTTCTCATTCGATGTGATAATTGAAAATAATTGATTGTTATACGTTCCAATGTTAAATTGTGGTTCAAAGCATTAAATAATTCATCCAATTGTTTAGAATTCATTTTCCCAAACGATACTGTCAAATTACTAAGAATTGAATTTTGTTCAATCAATTCACATAGTCGTGTCATCAGTGTTGTATTTGACTGGATCATCAAAGTTAATGATTCAATATACGCATGATTTGCCAATATGTTGATCAAGTTAGTACTAGGAATTAGATCTTGGTTAATTATTGTGAATTGAACCAAGTATTGATTACGTTTGATGATAGCTTCCAAGTTTTCCATACAAATGGGTGTTAAACCGTTCATTTCAATTTCTAGGGTAATTAAATATTGATATGTTTTGATTGATTTCAAGATTGGTGATACTGAAAATGACGTGATACTAGCTTGTTTGAATACCAATTTTTGAATTGACTGTGATTTCAGTAGAAAAACTGATAGTTGCTGAATTTCATATTGTTTCGTTAAGGTATGATTGGTTGAAAATGATATCAGATTGTTGGGAAAGTTGGTAATGTGCAATGATACTATACCTTGGACACTTAGGTTCAACAACTTCGGTAACATATTTAAAACATTGCTGTCATATTGAGTCCCAATAGTGTCAATTAGGGTATCTACGATTTTATACGACGTTATTAACGTTGTCAAGTTTGGCAAAGTTAGCATCATATCAAATATTCTGTCAAACGGGAGAGTTCCGAACAAATATAAATGTTGCAGATTGGGACTACCCTTAAACCAATCAATGATGAGTCTTTCATCATCGAGAGTAAAATATCCATCATTTAAACCCAATCGAAGTTCAACGCATTGATGGCAAGTTTGCATCACCTCACGTTTGAATCGTTCCAATAAAGGATTTAACAATTGGCTAGGATCTCCTGCTTCAATAGATTTCAAGCTTCTCCAACTCTTGAATGCTGGTAAATCTATCAATCTCATTCGTTAAATTTTAGAGGACACAATTCCAACATCTGAAGCCACGTTAGCCTTCCTTGGCTTGTGTCAACTCTGTGGCGAATTTTGATAAACCTTTCGGTTCATCTCATCGCATGTGCCAATGCGATATGCATAATCCATTGTTGAACAGAGATGAAGCATTGGTTTTTATGAGCAATGGAACCTTATGGATAGGTTTATTTGAGAAATCGCGTCACATGAATCCGATGTCATCTTCCTGTTTAGCCGATTGGCTTGAAAGCTGGTGGATCTTTTTTCCTATTTGTCATTGTTCTTTAATGAAGCTTGTGCGATAGGATTAAGCGTGATTTAAATGATGCATGAGCAATAGTTTTGCTAAACAACCCGATAAGTTCTCTAACCCTTCAGTAATTCTAATGTACATCAATGATTTCGGTTAATTAAAAACTCTTGTGATCAAGAATGGGACCAAAATAGTAATTGTGGAGCAAACGACCGATCCAGTTGTATTACTAATGACAATTAAACGATGAAATGATGAAATTTGTAATCGATGCAGGTCTATTCCCTCCTCATACTGCACTATAGCAAACTCCTAGATAAGATCCAATACAATTATTGTGTTCGTTTAGCACATTTTTTTAACTATGAGGAAACTTCACTTTAATTTTTAATGGCCAGCAATCGTAGGACCACAATTCGTAAAGAATGGAAATTATTACTATCCGAATCCTTAGCAGAAGTGTCAATTGCTCCCGATATGTCCGACTCACCACCAACTATGAAATGGATAAATGAAATGGTTCTTCATCCAGATATTCCAGCCTTTGATTCCAATTTCACCATTGGATGTAGTTGCACCGAATCTTGTTCTCCACCTAATTGTCAATGTCCATCAGATGAAAATTACTATGATAATGGGAAAGTTAAAGAATTGATTCCTACGCCAGTTTATGAATGTAATTTCAAATGCTCATGTCCTCCAAACTGTGGAAATCGAGTATCTCAATTAATACCCGATATCGAATTCTCAATATTCCAAACCGAAGCTGCTGGGTTTTCAGTTAAATCATTGACTGATATTCCCGTTGGAAGTTTTATTACTAATGTAAGTCATTCCTATATTTTGTTCCTTAAATCTAAACCAAAACCTTTGACCGGCTTTAAGCTAATGATTTAGTACTTGGGAGAATTAATATCTTTAGCAGAGTTTACAAACAGATCAACCAGTGGTAAAAATATGGAATATATTTTTGAAATTGGTGTATCAAGTATGACTAAATGGTACTGAAGTATTCTAGAAAACAATACTTGTGAATATATGGTTGATTGTTTTGAGATGGGAAACATTTCAAGATTTTTCAACCATTCTTGTGATCCAAATATGGCTGGTATCTTGAATCATATGAATCTAACTAGTTAGTTTACGCTGTCTATATTGATACACCTGATCCTACCCGACACAATTTAGGATTCTACGCTATTAAGCCAATAACCTTTGGGGAGGAGATCACCTTTGATTATCGAGGAACGGCAGGATCAAAAGCATCACTTGGATTTCAATGTCGATGTGGTTCAAGAAACTGTGTGTCAAAGAGAAAACGTAAACGACGTTAACCCAAATCTTGAGGCACGATTTTAATTTATTGTGTGAATTCACAACAGCAAATTCCAATTTGGTATAATAAAGCATTTCAAATGTTTGAATATTTTTATTTTGAAACAGATAGTTTACATTTTAGTTTGTGATCCTTCCATCCATTCACTTGACAATCTCTAGTACAATACACATTAAAGCTAACAATCAATAGTATTTTTATACCTGCATTTAGAACATGATTTCCATTGCTTTGGTTGCGACTCTCGTTTGCCACAGAAATCACATTGTTTAAGATACTTGTTAAACTCGTTGAGTAACATCACATAGCTATTGGCAATATCTTTAAGAATCTCGTTTGGAGACCGAATAAAAACGGATCCGGGATAAAGTGTAGAACCACGTAACATTTCAATCCCACCAACTTTGATAAATTCATCCAAAGTCGGGATAGATTCTTCTTGATATACCAAGTATAAAATATCCAGTAGTGATTCAAAGAAAGACACAGTTGCAGTGAGATTAACGGACTGTTTGACATTTTCAACTAGAATTTTAATCACTCCTTCTTTATAAAAATAATTTGCAAATCCTTTATCAAATTTGTTGTGAGGTAATACTAAATCTTCAGGTGGGGCACCCATATGACATAAGTCTGAAATAGCTGATGAAACATAGAAATTCCCTTTTTTCAACGACTTTAGTGCACCGTCACAATCTTGAATTAACCATTTTTTATGTCGCTAAAATTAATAGCTATCGTTACCTCAACTTCGGCTTCATAGAGTTCACTTTCCTGGTCCTGTTCGTGATTACAGTTGGGACCATGTACATGTCCTTGTTGCTGACTGTGGCCGTGTCCATGACCATGGTCATGATTACAATTAGGTCCATGAACATGCTCATTCGCATGGCCATGTGAGTGACCATGACTGTGATTGTGACTGCTATCCGTTCCATGACTGTGATTGTGACTGCTATCCGTTCCATGACTGTGATCGTGATTACAGTTGGGTCCATGTACATGGCCTTTTTCAGCAGCATGAGAATGTCCATGACTGTGATTATGACTACTTTCAGTAGCATGAGAATGTCCATGGCTGTGATTGTGCCCACCACTGGATCCATGATCATGATTACAATTAGGCCCGTGTACATGGCCATGGCTGGCGTTTTCTACATGCTTATGTTGCTTTGTTGTTGAATGTTCATGGCCATGACCATGACTGCATCCTGGACCGTGCACATGTCCTGATTTTTCAGATACTGACATATCTCTAATTCCAGCAATTAAATCGTCTGGTATAGGATCATTTTTTTGACTATTGCTTTCAAAAGAATCCAAAATCAAATAAATGGCTTTTCTAACTGATGGTGGTTTCTCCAAAATCATCAATCTATCCGAACTGAATAATTCACGACAAGCATCTCTAATCAATCAGCTAGAATTGATATTACTTGAAGTTATCTGATCTTGGTAATGTTAACATTAAACTACATCCAAATTGCGATATACCCTTTAAGGCTACCAAAATTTCTTTTTCAAACGTTTGAGGCATCTATCTAAATTACAACATCAAATGAATACCATATCGATAATGACTGTTCCAGGTTGAATACAGTATTTAATCACATTTGTCAAGTACAAAGCATCGTGTTTAAACCCCATTTCCTTGATTAAACTTCCGCCTATTAATCAACATAAGGAAATTCTTGAATAATTACCCTCCATTTTATAAGCAACGATATCCGAAAGAGTTTCATTCTATTGTTAAAATCAAGTTGATCAAATACAGGTAAACTTTCGCCATTTTTAGAGGGAGATAAAGAACCTTTAAATTAACTATTGATAAGGTACCGGTAGTATCTGCACAACCTATAACAGATATTGTTGTCTTTTTTTCGGTCAAGAGTTGATCTTGAAGTTTGAGTACATCAGAAATAAGTCCATATCCTAAACCTCCTTTCATCTGATTATTAATTACAGTTAAGCGTCACCTTATCGATACCCAAAACGTAAACTGGTATAGTTGTCATTTTCTAAAGAGTAAAGAAAAACCTTTCCATGAATCTTCAAAATTTGAAGTTCAAATGAACTTTATGTCCAAAAGCTGTCGTAACTTAAAGGTTTGTATTAGCTGGGAATATAATGAATGCGTACAGTTACAACACATAGATCACCCGATAGAATACTAAAATTGTTCAGTTTAATTTATTTAGAAACGTCTTTACGAACTTTCAATAGAACTAAAAGCCAAATTGCATTGTTAAAGAGTTCTTCTTTGAACGCAAAAGTGAACGCAGCAGTTAAAACAGACTGTACTAACTTTGATTCAATTCCGTTATAAAACCCTTTGATTCCTTCATTTTTGAAGATTCTCTTGAATGCATCCAACAGATTACCTTCGGATTTGACATTGCTGTCCTTGTTCTTGAGATGCATACGAGATTTCACAACAATGTATGGATAAGTTAAGGATGTAGCACAGAGCTTGGAAACTAGATTGGTTAGCTATTTAATGATCAATTACTAGCTCCCAAAAGGAAAAAATCAAATGCTGATAAATCCTTCTTTTTTATCTCCCACCATGCTTTCAATCTTTCAAACACAGTGTATTGGATGACTGGATTAATAACCAAAATAAGGGCAGGGACTAATATAAAACCCAAATCTATTCTTACCAATTCCTATGGATTAAAATAATTCTTCTTCATACCACGCCAGAATCCTACAACACCCTCTTCTTTATAAATTTTTAGAGCAGCTTGCTTGAACCCAATCTTTTCTTTCTTGTTTCCGGAATCATCTTTTACAAGTAATCTAGTCTGATACATTACAATTGATCAAGTTAATTACATTGATAACCCAAATAGGGTTTGTGATTAAAGAAGTGAAAGTTCCAGCAATACTTCCAGTAATCATACTTTCTACAATACTAATGGCTTGACCAGCAGCTAGTTTTGCTTCAAAACCAGCTTTAATCATCTCGTACCAATAATAATACACGGCTTGAGTAACAGCAATACCAAACAATGCAGAGTTCATCCCACTATAATCAAAATGGAATCAATAAATTTATCATTACGCATAAAGACCTTGAACTCCTTCATCTTTCAAAATCTTTTTGGCAGTTTGTAACTAAGAATCAGAATTTGAAATATATCAAAGATACTTGAGAGAGTTTTACTTCTTTTGAATCTACTTGACTTCTGGTGGAGATAGTGATCAAAGGATACGTTAAGGCCATACTTAAAATCCCACCTCCAGCCTAAAACAATTTAATTAAGACTCCGATCGTACACCTAACAGTTACATAGACTACCGATTACCAGCAAGAGCATGAACTACGTTATCCGACATCAATTTATTATTTTTTTGAATAAAAATTCAGATCCTGTTCTTTGATTTTCATCACGCAAAAATGTCACATTGAAGTCACATGAATTCCGTCTCATGCCAATCATAAAAAAAAATAAACTAATAGCCCGAGCGGAAAGGTTTACACAAGAATCAGAGAGTCCATTTTCTTGTTTGTGATACTGGAAGGTAGTTTGAGTAAGAATACGACGCGTTTTTATACTATACAATGTAGAATGTGTCTGTATTATCTTTTGATTAGGGTTAATTACATGTAATTGATGTGATATTCAATAATATCATTAAACTTATCAATACTTACATCAAGTGTTGACGTGTTTTTTTTACTTTCATGTCACAATTTGATAAACCACCAAAGCCAAGTAGAAGTAGCTCTCAATCGCTAAGTAGAGGTTCCAGCCGAATCAAATCAACGCGAACCACTATCAAGGAAACAGATCAGAACATTGACAGTAAGAAATTATTTTAATTGAACGCAGAAACAACTTCAAACACGAGTAGTGGTAACAAACAAAAAAATCTCATTCAAATAGATAATGAAGGTTCAACCCCAAAGACGATTCACCGACAACAATCAAAAAGAAGAACTGAAAAGAATTCTGATACTGAAATTCAAATTGAAAAGGCTAAAAGTCCACGTAAATCGAAACGAAGTGTCAGTAGAACTTCAAGTTCCAAACCTGACAAGAAAAAATCAAACAAGATTGAACTAAAATCACCTACAACAGGTACTATAAAAAGTGAATAAATATTTATTTAAAGGGGAAAAAATCACTTTAGCTGCAGAGGATTTCATAGACAACGTTGATGATCTATCAATACAAAATGATGAATTAGAAGATTCTAAACGTCCCATATTACAACAAGAATCTAACCCAAATCTGTTTGGAGTTCCAAGCTATCAAGAAATACTCCCGAAACCAGAGAATGATATTGAAGTCATTTTTGTACCAGGTAACCCATTTCCAATTAAAATCCTCGACAGATGGTTTGAATTATAAACAAATCAATCACTTGAATACGAAGTATACAACCATTGGTGAGAAACCATTAGGTTTAACTTGGGAAACTAAAGTAGCACAATTTATACATGTAATTAATAAGCAATTATTAATGGTACTTAGTCATATACAAACAAGTTCACACCGTTATATCGATTTTGTCAAGCGTTATATGCTGGAATGTGTTTACTTACATTACTTCTCTTACCAACAAATGCATATTCAATCTTGTCAAACCAACAAGTTCCAGTATTAGAGATCAATGAACTATTCATTAATCAAACCGTTCTATTCATTCAACCAGATAGTTCAGTTGGAAATCAATCATACGACCATTTCAATTTATTCTCATTTATCATGTATTATTCCACTTATGCAAGTAGTTTCAGTTATTTTTTCCAACTCATGTCGTTAATTAATGTGATTGGTAGTTTACGTTTATTGGAAAAAGGACGTGATCCTTCTGTGTCCTATACTCGCGACAATATTATCCGATTTCTATTGAGTTGGATGTCTTGTATATGTAATTCATCAACAATTTTTAACCTTAGTTTCTTTTTGTAGTTATTTATCAACAGTAGTGATGATCTACAGTAAATGATTTACTATATAATTGATTCTTTTAGTTGATGTCAATCTAAATTTATCACAAACAAGTGAATATGGTGGTTCTTTTGGTATGCCCAATTGGATGTTTGTGTTGGATAATCTGGTACATTCAGATACTATTGGTCCTATATCTGAATGGATTATTTTTAATAGTATACGTGGTTGGATGGGATTGCTTGGCTATCTGATTTGCCAATTCGTTTTAAATTACACGTTTCTAGATGTTGCTCAGAACCATCAACAGAAATCGTTTACAACATTATTAGAGAATGATAAAGAAGAAAATTTAAAGATACCTTAGTAAATAACAGTGTTGAAGGTTAATATATATATATTACAATGATATGATTTAAAGTCCAAAGGTCTTTCTATTCAAGCTTTTTCTGGTACCAACATTGAAGTTGAAGGTTCTTGAAAATCAACTCCATCAAACGTAAAGTCCCAACTTGGTCTAATCGTAGATTCCGACTTTATCGAGTCCTGTTTATCTTTGAAAGAACCACAAAGTTCTAAACAAAAGATTGTTCTAAAAGGTTTATCATGATTTGATATTGCTCTATTCGCACATACAACACCCAAAGCATGGATATAACCTCTAGCTGGTACAAATATACAATCTACAAAACTGAAAAAGGATAATAAATCTTTCGGTCCCCAATAAAATCCAATTCGAGATACAATATACGGTACCCAAACGATCATTTGAAAAAGACAATAGATCATGATTAAATTTCGAAGAGCGTATTGACTTTTACTTGCAGCATCGTGATAGTTTCTATGTATCTTGAATGAAAAGTAGATTGATAAATAAGCCCCTAAACAGATACATAAAGCAATAATCACATAATAGAATAATAAATGTGAAGAGATTGCACAGATGAATGTACTCTGAATTCTACAATATTCTGGATCGATTGCAATAGAAAACAATGGTACACCATAAATCAAGCTGAGAGGTAAGAAATAAATCAGTATAGGTAACAAGAATATCAATACGAGTAAGAACCATTTTCCAATTCCAACACCTTGAATGGTGGCTAAAAATCGAACAACCATAAACGTATTAAAAGCTAAAGCAATTCCAAGACAACAGCAGCTAATAGTTGACCAAGGAAATAAAAACCAAATTCGGTAATTGAATTGTAAAAACTGTTCTGTTGTTCCAGTAAAATAACATAAAGAGTCAACAAAGTAGGGTATCGTCGTTAACAAGTCTGTCCAAGCTATTCCAAAAATAAGTAAACCTGGAAAGTTTCGTAGTATTTGTTTTCCTTTGAGAAATTGTGCTAGTACCCAAACACTTCCAATTGTACCAATGATGGAAAAAACAAATTCAGTAATGGAGACCAGAAGCATAGTGGAAGTAATCTATTGAAAGTAAAATGGAGTTGTGCTTTGATTCATATATGAAGGTCCCTGTCAAGGTAGGGAACTGACGAAAGTATCACAAAGAATGTCAGTGATCCTCAATAAGAAATGTATTGGACTTGAAACTTAATTTACTGTAGTTGGAGGTACAAATAGATGGAGTATAAATATATTAGAAGAGTACAGTTTTGTGTGCATACATTAGGATTTAGTAAATGTTGAGGAGTTAATATCCGAACTTAGCATTTCAATGTCAGTCCTATCCAGTGTGATATTCCAAGTAGGACGTAATGTTGTAATCGAAAAACTACTTGTTGGTTTATCCATTACATGGTTCATATCTAGAAAAAACATATACATCATAGGTTTTTGGCAATTGGCGACCACCCTACTTGCACAGACCACTCCTAATGCATGTAAATAACCTCTTGCGGGGATCAATATCAGATCAATTGTAAAAAATATAGGTAACGTTTCAACGGGCATAAATCTACTTGCAATTCTTACCAGTAGAAAAGGCAACCAAATGATTATTTGAAAAAGGCAGTAGATCATGATTAATCTTTTGATTGCATATTCTTTTGGATTCCTTAATAAATCTGTTTGTAAATCTTGTTTTCCAAGTAATGAATAAATTTTCAAATATGAAGCCAAAGATAGAAGCATTGCTAAAGATACTAACAATAAGAGGAGGTTGTCAACATCCATAATCCAACAAAGGTAATCATTATTCCATTTACAATCATTCTGATACACATCTAATGAAAAATAAGGTGTATCATAGGTTAATTGTAATGGTAAGAAATAGAGTACACTGGGTAACAAAACAACAATGATAATCACGACCCATTTCCACTTTTCCAAACCGTGAACGGTTGCTTGATAATGAATAACCAGAAGCGTATTAAAAGATAAAATCATTCCAAGAAAACAACCACTGATGGTTGCCCAAGGAAACAGGAGTTCCAAGAATCTCCAAAATTGAAAATCTCCAAGTGTAAGATCCAGAATTCCATAAATAAAGTAGTAAAATGAATTGAGCAAATCTGTCCAAGAAATTGCAAAAATTAATAGTCCAGGTAAATTTCTGAGCATTTGTTTGCCTGTCATAAATTGTATCATCACCCAAACACTTCCCATGATGCCTAATATACTGGACAGGATACTAAGAACATATACAACAATCATTGGTTTCTGTTGATGTAACTTTTGATTAGAAAAATATCTATTCAAGGTCCCTTTGAACTTACCAGTTTTTTTGGGCTTGTTGGGAAAAAATATTGGCTTCTCATGATAATGATGAAGACAAAGCATGACAGTATAATGGATTGGAGGTCCCGTTCATCTCAAAGAGGATATAATAAGCGTTCATCTTAAAGAGGATATAATAATTAGTAACCCATGTATGTTTATTGTAAAGAAAAGCTTATATTTTAGACACCATTGAATCTAATTTAGACACAGTACCTTTAGATTCAAAGTAATCATTATCATCGAAAGTGAAATCAAAAACGGGTGTTGGAGTGTCTGATTGAGAATCCAATGTTTCAACGTCTTTAGGTCTTCCAACATCAAACCAAAAGATTGTATACCATGGCCGCTTAGCTCTTGATAAAGCCCGATTAGCACAAACAACGCCCAAAGCATGAATATACCCTCTTGATGGTGTTGTGACATAATCTGATATGAAAGCAGGAATAGCCCATTTAATTGGACCCCAATACATGATAATATATTGAATAATCCATGGTGCCCAAGTAATGATTTCAAATATACAGTATATCATGATGAGTTTGCGTAACGAATAGATACTCTGATCCCTTGCTCGAATATCTTGATGTGATTTCTGTAATGTATAATAGATTGTGAGGTACGCTCCAATACATGTCAGCATAGTAAAACATATAAATATAAAGAGAAGATGATCCGCGACTGTGCATATAAATGCGGAAGCATGACACGTCCTAATAAGCTGTGAATCGTTGAATATTGGGGTCATAAAGGCCATTCTGAGGGGTAAAAAGTAAATTAGAATTGGTAAGAGTACCATTGAGAGCACGACTACCCATTTCCATTTTTCTAATCCTTGTATAGTTGCATGGTACTTTAGAATCAATAGTGTGTTGAAAGCTAGTGCAATACCCAATAAACAGCAAGTTAAGGTAGCCCAAGAGAAGAGGAACCAAAAGTCAGTATTGAGGTAAGTAAACACTTGACGTATCCAACCTGTTCTGGATAGAAAATCGATATAGTAAGGAAGACAATTGACCAAGTCTGTACAAGCAATGGTGGTAATCAATAGTCCAGGTAAATTCTGCAGCATTTGCTTTCCAGTTACGAATTGTCTAATAACCCAAATGGCACCTACACTCCCAAGAGTAGCAAAGGTAATATCCAACATAACCATCGTCAACCCAGACATTGATAAATAACAAGTACAAATGAAGAGAAGATGATTTATAGTAGTTCCCTGACTAAATCATGGGTACTTCAGGGACAATCAAGGGACTTTCCAAACAAGATCTTTTTCATACCAACTAGATTGTAAAGTATGAAGGTCATGCCTTCCTAATTGATAGACATACTATATCCTTATGGACTTCAGGTGGTTGTCACTCCCAATTCGGAATCTGTCGTACTGTAAATGAAACCAAAGAACACCCAAAAACAACAAAAGAATGAATTAAACTACAGGAAATCGATAGGCATTACAGAGCTTTAAATGTACTCATTCTCTTCTTATTGGATAGTTCAATTCACTAGTTTGACATCAGTTTGTAGGAATATTATCCTTCTCAACTGGACCCCGATAGAAGTGTTGAACACAACACAAGACTTGAAGCATTGCCCTTTACGAATTAAAATTTAAACAATATTTAGATACCCATGGCATTAGACAATATCACTCTGTTAATATTTCCCGTTTTGTCTCTCTATGGTGCTTTTTGGCTTTTTCAGGTAATTGGTTCTTGCCATTTAATACCTTAGAGATGCTTTGTTGAACGAATTCTAGCAAATGCATTAGGAGTTATTTTATTCAATACTGCCTTTGTTGCTATCTTACAATCAATATTACAATTGAAATACGCTGATAATTTTCAATTTAAACCAAGTCCTCCAATTTATAGACCATTCGACCCCACCATTCCCTTTGATAAAACAACGTTTTTGGCAGATACTTGGCTATCTATTAGTTCTATATCTTGGGACTTTGCATTAGCATTTCATGTCTTTTTCATTTTTGTATTGCATGTATTTACATTCAACGATTAAATATTAGGGACTGGTTTCAAAAGTTGCTAGATATCGCTATTTGTCTTATATAAGCTATATAACACCATTTTTCTTCTTTTATCTGCCCTTAGCTGCGTTTAAAATCGAGGAAGATCCACTTACGTAAGTTGCCTGATTGACTAATCGTTAGCTGTGAATTTATAGATGGATATATCGATAGATGTACGAAAGCAAGAAGTATAGTTATTTTGGTTTTGATGGCTGGTAGTTTCGCTTGTTACTATGCAGTGATCTCAATATTATGGCCATCTGTTAGAAAGGATAAAGATTCTATTCTACCATTTCAAATAGACTCCTTCTTGTTAAAACTATTACTTGGTTTTGTGCTGGTTTCATTTTTGACTTGGACACCTCCAATAGTGTATCATTTAGGTGCTCGATTACCAGGACATTGGGATTACGCGTACCGATATTTCAACTATGCTATCTATTCAAGAGGATATTTTCATGCTTTAGTTTTTCAAAATGCACTTTCACAACCAATGGAAATAGGAGAGAGTAGGATGAAAAGGTTTTGTCTTTCAATGTTACTACTTTTACCTACACAACCAAAAGAGAAGATAATAACAACAGGAGACAATTATAGTGTACCAAATCTTAACTGGGATTTTTCATTTAATATAGAACCGACCACTAGCATTAGTATGCAAAGTCGGTCATTTAGCTTGGAAAGATCTAATCATAGACCCGTGTTTATCCCGTTTGAAGAACCTCGATTGTCTTTATCACGAAATGTATGAAATAGATTCAAAGTAAATAAAAGTAATTCAATCATCATTCATTTGTCTATCCCTCCTTTGTTAAGGTTCATTAGAATCCAAATTCATTTTCATTCGGACAAAACATTGTATAGGAATCCAGCAATTCAAAAAATTCTTTAAAATAAAATGCAGAAACAATCCAATCCAAAATCACAATCAATCAATCTGACCAAGTTCGATTCCCGATTAGAACAATATCCTTTACCATTAAACTTTTATACAATTCCACCAATTCAACAAGTAACATTACAAGAATTTGAAACTTTTGCTTTGGATAGATTAAAAGTATTACTTGCTATTGATTCTTCAAAATTAAGAACAAAAAATGATGTAGATATGGGAAATTTAATTGAACCAATCATGATCAAATATTTGGATCTAAAACGAAATGATTCCATTAATTTAATAGGTGCAAATCAAATATTTCAACAAAGATACAAGGATCATTTATCTCATTTCATCTTACGTTTAGCTTATTGTAAAACTCCAGAACTTCAACAATGGTTCATCAAACATGAAACTTTACTATTCAAATTACGTTATCAAAAATTAACTAAACCTGAAAAAGATCAATTCTTTGAATTGAAAAAATTGACTTTCAATGAATTATCTCTCGATCAATTAATTGATTTCTATTGTCAATCATTAAATGATAAAAGTACTGTTACAAAACAAAAATGTTTACAAGATATTCGTTCAATCTATGGAGATCAAAAATCATTCATTAAAGTGGAATTCGAAAAAGTTATTGATTTAGTATCAAAACGTAATATCTTACTGATCAATGGATTCGGAATCTTATCTACAACTGATCGATTGGTTTTATTATTACAACAGTTTAAAGATCAATTACAGATTGCTTTGAATGATACTTTAAAAGTATTACCAAGATTGGATGAAGAAGATCGAATTTTACCTATTGTCGAATCATTAGCTAAACAATCTTTATCAAAAGAATATCATGCTTTTGATAATCAAAGTCAAGATATTAAAGCAGAAGATATCAAGGCATTGTCTGCTCATTTCCCTCCTTGTATGAATAATCTGTACTCAAAATTGTTGACGGATTCTCATTTAAAACATACCGGAAGAATTCATTTTGGGTTGTTTTTGAAAGGCATTGGATTGTCTTTAGATGAAGCCTTAATCTTTTGGAGAAGATCGTTCAATAAAATGAATGATGATGAATTTAACAAGAAAGGTTACGGATATAATATCAGATATAATTATGGTAATTTATAAACTAGAGTTTATTTTGTTAGGTATGGAAGGAAAACGAACAAATTATACTCCTTACTCTTGCTTAAAAGTGATACAATCGATTCCAGGTCCGGGTGAGACTCACGGATGTCCATTCCGTCAATTCTCTCAAGAAAATTTATCAGATATGCTTCAGAACTTGAATCTTGAACCTCAAGCTGTTCAAGAAGTTTCTCAGAAAGCGAAAGATGGTCATTACCAATTGGCTTGCACTCGTTTGTTTGAATTGACACGCGCAAAAGCGTTAGATCCTAATTTAGTTCAAAAAGAACAATCCACTGATGCTTTGGTGAAGAATAGTGATGGGTCGTTCATGTTGATGGAGCCAATTGGCCATCCAAACCAATGGTTTGATATAAGTTTGTATGGAAATAATAGTCAAAGGAATTTCAAGTCAGGTTTGAAATCGGAAGTAAAAGAAGAATAAAGTACATTTTCTCTACTTAATTTTGCATCTACAAGTATAATTGATATATCATTGCCTTTGTACATTAGGACACATACAATGTTCCAAAAAGAAACAATTGTATTTAAGAGATTAAGCTTTAAAAAGAGACGACCACTGAAGCGTTTGTTATAACGCTTGGTTCAACATTCTCAAAAGTAAAAGCACTTGGATAAAACAAGTCTAAAAGGATCATAAAATAGATTATAGAATGATTATGCCACACATTTTATATAACCAAAATCAACTTAAATCAAGGCTTCGTAAGGAACAGGGCTGATAGTGATTGGAGTGTTGTCACCAACAGCAACAGTGTGAGCTGGACGAGGACCAACTGGGATACGTTTCAAGTTGAAAGGTTCTCCGTTCTTCTTGGCTTCTTCCTTCTTGGCTCTGTTAGTTTTAACACGTTCTAAGAATTCAAGACGACAGTTGGAGTGTTTGATGTGTTCAACACGGATGTTAACACGCTTTTCCATATAACGGGATCCAACGATTTTGTGAACAATGATACCAACGGAGGATTTGGTGACGTTGTAAATGATTCCAGTTTTACTACTAGTTAGAACAAAGTTGAATGATACCCATGGTAATATTTGTGTGGCATACCCTTGTGGATAGCACCGTTGGCCTTGATGTCTACGATATCACCGACCTTGTAGGTCTTCATATAAGTAGACAACTTAATAGGACCCTTTTGACGGAAGTCTCTAGAGAACAAATGACGGGTACGAGCGCGAAGACCTATAGAATGAGATTACAGCTTTGAAGATGGTATTAATAATAGAATTCATAGTAACAGTTTTATGAACTTACCGAAGGAGTTTGGCATTTGAAAAGTAAAGAGGGTTTCCCAGAAAAAAAAGAAAAAAAGCTCAAGCCACCTCGGAGGATTTCAAGTCCCAGTTATCGAAAAAAAAAAGAAATTATTTTCTTTACATTATGCCTAAAGTCAACTGCAGTAAAACTTACAAAGTTCCACGTCGTGCTTTCGGTGCCGAACGTCTTGATGCTGAATTGAAATTGGCCGGTGAATACGGTCTTAAGAACAAACATGAAATTTGGAGAGTCGCTTTCACCCTTTCCAACCTTCGTCGTGCTGCTCGTCAATTGTTGACTCTTGACTCCAAAGACCCTCGTCGTCTTTTCGAAGGAAATGCCCTTCTCCGTCGTTTGATTAGAACTGGAATCTTGGACGAAGATAAGGCTAAATTGGATTATGTCCTTGGTCTCAAAATTGAAGATTTATTAGAACGTAGACTTCAAACTCAAGTTTTCAAGTTGGGATTAGCTAAATCTATTCATCATGCTCGTGTCTTGATCCGTCAACGTCACATTCGGTATGTCTTATTTGTTTAATTATATAGTGTTGGAAAGCAAATCGTAGATATCCCAAGTTTCATTGTTCGTCTCGATTCTCAAAAGCACATTGATTTCGCTCTTACCTCCCCATACGGTGGTGGTCGTGCTGGACGTGTTAAGCGTAAGAGAGCTGCCGCTGCCGGAGGTGATGCTGAAGAAGACGATGAATAATCAAGTGGATTCATTATTGCAATAGGTCTGTAATAAACTTCATTATTGGAATTATACTTTCTGCATTTAATTCAATGCTAGTTGAGGAAAAAGGGCCAGTATTCTTAAGTCCTCTAAATAGGGCTTTCCTTAAATAACAGTGTATGAAGCACTTTTAAAATTAGTTTATTTTTTAAGATTTTTATTATTAAACCTCACCTGTAGGAGTTGTTTTTGTTTCCTTAACTAGAGGCTTCTTGTATTCTTTCATAAAGGTAGCACATATCAGAGAGAGAAATGCAGCAAAAATTGGTGCAAAGTACGTTGAACCAAGGGATTCTGCAATCTTGGTGAGAACAAATTGAGAGTTTGGTAAAGTATCAACCGATTCAAGATCCTTAAATACTGTCTGGGCTAGCTCGTCCCCAAGTTTAATCTTTAGAGAATTATTAAAGACTGCCCCTCCTATTGCAATTCCTATTGTACCACCCAAGAAATGAACAAAATTCACCATTGAAGTAGCAACAGCCAAATTTTCTTTAGAAACTGATGATTGTATAGCAAATGTTCTTTGTGATATGTAACAGCCAAACCCGATCCCAGTGATCAAAAGATAGACACTCTGTATTAAACTTGAAGAAGACACGTCCATAGTTGATAGTAAATATTCCCCACAGATCACAATGACAGGGCCAATAAAGAACAAATACTTGTAATTTCCATACCGTGCAATCAAATGACCAGATCCAACGTTAAAAGTTAGCAAACCTACTACCAAAGGAATACTTAGTAGTCCACTCTGTGTAGCCGATTTACCATTCACAATCTGGAAGAATGTTGGAATGTAGAATGTAGGTGTAATGTAAGTCACACCACTTAAAAATCCGATAACCAAGACAATGTAGACGGTCGTATTTTCAAACATTTTAGATGGGATCACAGGATGTTTCGCAATATTTCGTTCATAAAACACCAATATGAGAGTCAATACCACAGATCCGATCAAAGTTCCAATGGTTTGTACGGAATCCCAAGCCCAATCAGACCCACCAAACTGAACAGGAATTAAAAAGCAGATAGATGCTGCAATAATCAACAATATACCAATGTAGTCAATCCGATTCATCTTACTTTGTAAACTTTCTTCATCGGGTGAATACTTTAGCACGTGTAATGATAGTACAAAGGTAAATACACCAAAAGGAACATTAATCCAAAAACACCACCTCCAACTTAAATAGTCAACAAAAAATCCTCCAAACAATGGACCGACAATAGACGCCAAAGCCACAATTGAGACGATGAATCCTTGATATTTACTGATAGACCTAAATGGAACAATATCTGACACTATGATCAATATCACTGTCAACACCCCTCCTCCACCAAATCCAGATATCACCCGTCCAACAATTAACCAGATGAGCGAGGGAGATAAAGCACAGATCAAAGATCCAAATTCAAATAGGAAGACTGCCGCCAAATAAGTCTGTTTGCGTCCAAAAATGTTGCAAAAGGATCCATAAGAAGGAGCTATAGCAGTCACAGTCAACATGTAACTCGTTCCAACCCAAGAGATGTATTTAATCGCATCAAATTCATCAGCGATGTCTGGTAGTGCAGTTGAGACTATCGTAATATCTAGCGCTATAAGGAAAGCAGCCATCATTAAGCTAATAATCAAAGAGACGAATTCTAATCTGTTTAGTTGAACATTAACTTCATTTGTTGATGTGGTAAATTGTTTCTCGTCAGTAGTCTCATCTTTGTATTCTTTAGTGATATCACCCATGATATTATGATAGAAATTTCATTGATTTATCCTTTTTGTAATACTGTTAGCATTGCCTTGGATGGACATCTCCTTCAATGACCGTCACGGTTTGTATGAAAGCAACAACACAATAAACCACATTAACATGTATTCCATCGTTTTACATGAAATAAGAAAGCTTTTATTTAATTAATTACCAATGTCAATTATGTCTTTATTATAAATTTCTCTAATCGTTATTTTATACCAGTATCCTAGACTTCATTTTCAGAATTGGTATCCACCTTTTTATCATCTATTTGATTTTTCTTGTACTCTTTCATGAATGTTGCAAAAACTATGATAAGAATGGAAGCAATTATAGCAAGATAATAGGTTGCACCTAAAGATTCTGCAATTTTGGAAATGACAAATGATGCGTCAGGTAACTTGTCAACTGATTCCAGATCATTTGCTACTATTCCAGCCAATTCTTCTCCTAGTTTGCGTTTCAATGAATTGGTAAAAATCGCACCAGATATTGCCACCCCAACAGTACCTCCAAGAAAGTAAGTGAAATTTACTATAGATGTTGCAACTGCCAAGTTCTCTTTGGAAACTGCAGATTGTATGGCAAATGTTCGAAGTGGAACGTAACAACCAAATCCAATACCAGTGATCAATAAAAAAAGACTCTGTAATAAACTTGACGATGATGCATTCATTGTTGACAGTAAATAATCACCAATAATTACTATTGATGGTCCCACGAAAAACAGGTACTTGTAACTTCCATAACGTGCTATTAAGTTGCCAGACCCTATAGAAAATACGAGAAATCCAATAACTAATGGGATGGTAAGTAAACCAGCCTCTGTAGCGGATTTCCCATTCACCAATTGAAAAAAACTTGGCACATAGAAAGAAATGTGTTGATAAGTAAGACCAATCAAAAATCCAATAACCAAGACAATGTAAACAGTCGTATTTTCAAACATTTTAGATGGGATCACAGGATGTTTCGCAATATTTCGTTCGTAAAACACGAATATGAGAGTGAACACCACAGATGCGATAAAGGTTCCAATGGTTTGTATAGAATCCCAAGGCCAATCAGAACCACCAAGCTGAACAGGAATTAAAAAGCAAACAGATGCTGCAATAATCAACAATACGCCAACATAATCAATCCGATTCATCTTGCTTTGAAGACTTTCTTCATCGGGTGAATATTTCAACACGAAGAGAGCCTGGATAATGGTAAAAGCACCAAAAGGGATATTAATCCAAAAACACCACCTCCAGCTTAAATAATCGACAAAGAACCCTCCAAACAACGGACCTATGACTGAGGCAATCCCAACTACTGACAAGATATAACTTTGATATTTGCTTAATTCAACAAAAGGCACCACATCTGCTATTATAATGAATGCCACGTTCAATATCCCACCAGCACCAAATCCAGATATCACACGTCCAACAATTAACCAAATGAATGAAGGTGCGATCGCAGAGACCAAAGATCCCAATTCGAAGAGTAAAATAGCAGCGATGAATGTGTTTTTGTTACCAAAAATGTTTGAAAAAGATCCATAGGAAGGAGCAATGGCACTTCCAGTTAACATGTAACTAGTTCCAACCCAGGAGACATAGCTGATAGCATCAAATTCAACCGCAATTTCCTTTAAGGCAGTAGATACAACTGTGATGTCCAAAGCTAACAGGAAGCAAGACATCATCAAGGATATCATTAGAGTAACGAATTGGAACTTTGTCAAAGTCAATTTAACTGGATTTTCTGGTGAGGCATCCAGCTCTTTTTCTACCTTGACATCATCTGACGCTTCCATTCAGAAATAAAAATAGTAAATACAAAATAACTGTTTCAAAACTGTTTTATTAATTTGTTGTGTTCCAACCACTTAAGGTAACTGTCGTTTCACCTGATATGCACGCGATTGTACTCTGTCGTGGCAATTCAGCAAAGGACACGTATCACTGAATGCATATAAAGAAAAAAAGATAACTTTGTGATAAAAATATTTATTGTTCATTTATTGACCTTTCTTTACAAATTTCAATCCATTGGTGAAATCTGGAGCTAAACCACTTCGACAAGTTTCAGCTCCCTTCAATGCATCTGGAGCACGGCATTTCTTTCCATCACAACATGAGGATCCACATTCATCGTCTCTAGTACATGGACCGGTAATATTGATTGGTCCACACGGTTGGTTATCAAAGATGGCGAAAGCTGGACCAGCAGTCTTGCTATCCTTACGATCTTTGGCACATTTAGATGTATCAACTGCTCCACCAGTTGCAGGGGCAGCTGCTCCAACGTTTCCATTACCAGCATTGGCACCGGCACCATTTCCAGCTCCACCATTACCTCCTTTGTTTACAAATTTCAATCCATTGGTGAAATCTGGAGCCAAACCACTTCGACAAGTTTCAGCTCCCTTCAATGCGTCTGGAGCACGACATTTCTTACCGTCACAACATGAGGATCCACATTCATCATCTCTAGTACATGGACCGGTAATATTGATTGGTCCACACGGTTGGTTATCAAAGATGGCAAAAGCAGGACCAGCAGTCTTGCTATCCTTACGATCCTTGGCACATTTAGATGTATCAACTGCTCCACCAGTTGCAGGGGCAGCTGCTCCAACATTTCCATTACCAGCATTGGCACCTGCATTATTTCCAGCTCCACCATTCGCTCCTTTGTTTACAAATTTCAATCCATTGGTGAAATCTGGAGCTAAACCACTTCGACAAGTTTCAGCTCCCTTCAATGCATCTGGAGCACGGCATTTCTTTCCATCGCAACATGAGGATCCACATTCATCATCTCTAGTACATGGACCGGTAATGTTGATTGGTCCACACGGTTGGTTATCAAAAATGGCAAAAGCTGGACCAGCAGTCTTGCTGTCCTTACGATCCTTGGCACATTTAGATGTATCAACTGCTCCACCAGTTGCACCGCTGGTTGCACCACCATTAGCCAAGTTTGATAAAGGAGTAGCACTGCAATCTTGAGTAACAGTCTTTGTGATAGTTACAGCAGCATGTACACATAGTTGAGATAATACAAAAGCAGTTAAATATTTAAAGTTCATTGGGTTTAATGATTTACAACCAGAAGAATTCGCGCTTTTAAATCAACGTTGGCTTCCTCAAGTTTCAGTTTGCCTTGTTTTAGAATTCAAAAGCAATGGGCTTCACTGCACATTCTCCCGCTACCTACGAAAGCATAATAAACAATTCTCAAATCTGACGGGTTGAATGGACACGATGTGTGGTACCTGTAATCATTTGTTCGGTATGTAAACATTTTCAAAATCAGACACAAGACCGTCGAATTCTGAAGGATTTTAATTCCAATTTTAACATTGGCTGTTCATAAAGGCTCAAGTCAAGTGAGTTGTAACCAACAAGGGTTTTATATTCACTGGACATCGTATCAATATTACCACATTTGTGTCATTCACAATAATAGATTTTGTGATATTCAAAATGATTGATGCGACTGTTTATTGGACAATTAAAATGTTGCTTTGGTAATTGCAATAAATGCACCACGTCCAGTTTTAAGTTCCAATTCACTTAATGCTTTGGCATCAATAACAACCTTTTCATTTGATTCGACCACGATTTCACATGCAGCAACACGAATCAAGTTGTCTGATTTCTTTAACTTTGATTGAAAAGTATACATTTGAGCACAATGAAAGAGCATTGCAGCATCAAGGTCAACAGTTTCCATTTGTGGGTACTTTTCAAGTACATATTTGATGAGTACTTGATTGTCCTCACCAAATAAATGATCTGGTGAGTCATGGACTGAGTAAAAACTGTCAGTAGTGCAATTTAAACCAGAGAAAGTATAATCGATTCCAACTTCTTCTTGTAGGTAATAAAACAACTAAAGAATTAAAAAATTGATGCTGTTACATTATTGGAAAGGATTGCATCTGGCGTTGTTGGATTTGAGACGTGATAAGGAGGGACAAAAGTAGATTGGAACATTTGCTAACATAATCCTTAACGATTAAGATGATATCTTTAGTTTACCAAACCAGTATCGAACATTTTACCAATCGAAGAATCCGCAGCCTCTTCTGCATGTTGAACATATCGCTCTGCCCAATAATCAATGTTTTTTGTGGCCATAATGGATCCATCTTTAGGAACATTAACATTTCCTATAGCAGATTGATTGCCTATACCTGCGCAAGTACCAATTCGAATGATCAATTTCATTCCAGAAATCAACGCACAAATATCATGAATGGCAACTTCTGCAGCAGCACTACCTAATCCTACAGCGATGAGAGAGACTGGAACACTGTTGAATTTTCCAGAGATGAAGGACAAGTTGCTTTTATCAGTAACTCCCTTACTAACAGTGTCTTTGTCAAGAAGAGTAGCTAACGCTTGAGCTTTAGCATCATTATCCACGATAATTATTCGATTATTCACTACCAGGTTCAGCAAAATGTAGACTTACAAACGCTCATGATTGAAGTAAGAGAAAGACTCAAAATATCGTTTTTGACAGAGTGACACAACACATTGAATCTCAATCAAATGACTGAAGCATATATTGGTATTATATTGTTAAGAATGTTTACTATTTGCATTTAAATGAGAAGGACGAGTGACAGACTGTTCCTGTTCCATTTGTTTTCTAATTAAATCCTGCTGAATTTGATCGACTTCATTATCAATACGTTGCTGACTTCGAAGATGAGCATCTCTATTAATACCAATTCGTCTGGCCTAGGATTAAATTATAAATTTATCAAAATACATCTTCTTCATATTTCTTAAACAGTACCACAAATCCAATAGTTCCCGTTGTAAACAGAATTGAACTTCCCAATGCTATCTTTGATCCCGTCGACATTCTTCAAAAAGGTAAAATTCTTCCTTTTCAAATTTTTTCAATAAATTTTCTTTCATCACCAATGGCCAGTCGATTACTTGCGAAATCTACCTTCAATGGTAACACTTTTGAATGCTAAATACTAGGATTCAAATCCTTTTCTTCCCGTCCAATGAGGTGCGTCAATGACTTGCTCATCTTTTAGTGCTATCCTATCACAATCTCGTTTTTCTTCAACTGGTAATGTTTGATTCTTATCCGTTAGACCGTCCTGCTCCAGAAATTACCGCTGCTTCCTTGATTGACAAATTTCCTGGTTCGAATTTGGCTTCCAAATCCAGCTCTGTTTTAATTGCTTCTTCCGTTGCTGGTTACCTTATTTCTAAAGAAATTTATCTTCTTGATGCTCACTTTTTGGAAGCTTTATGTATTTTTGGTGCATACTACGTTTGGTACTCCAACATGAAAGGTGTTGCAAACGATTATTTTGATGGAAAGAGAGCTGTAACAAAATTTATCGATTGATACATTTATAGACTATCAAAAATGTGTTAAACCAAGCTCGTGCCGACCATAAAGCTGTCGTACAAGAACGAATTGATCATGTTGCTAAAATGTCTGATGTCGTGAAAGTAACTGAAGCTATGTACGATATCTCCAAAGTACCCAATTTCAAAAATATGAATTAATCTCATTAGGATATTGCTAAACTTGAGGCAGAAGCTTTTGAATTAAAGCAAAAGGTCGATTTCAAACATGAAGTCAAATCTACTTTGGATAGCTGGATTCGTCAAGAAACTTCTATTCGTGAATCCCAACAAAAGAAATTGGTTGCTCAAGTCATTGAAAATGTCAAGGCTAAATTGGCTGATCCAAAAACTGTATGAAATTATCACTAACAATATTTTAGCAACAAGCTATTTTGGCTCAAACAATCACTGACATTGAAAAAATCACTCTCACTAAAAAATAAGAATTTTTCAATAAACTCCTTCGTTTGGGGAACAACTTTTGATTATCATGAAGGACAGTCTTGTGTGTGTTTGTTTACATTGAAAAAGTACCAATTGCTTCTTGCATTTTGTTTAAGCATGTTATACTCATTTATATCAGTCTGCTATTACATTCCTTTGACTGTCTGTATGATTATGCGACATGCAAATTGGCTTAGTACAAATTACATTGTCCTTTACCAACCACTATGTTCTAAATGAAACTTCAAATGTGCAAGATAAAGTTTGTGTTTATTAACCAAAGCTAGCTCGTACATTACCAGGTAATGATGTATGATGACTGCCTCCTATTCGGACACCACATTCGTAGCAAGTACCAACTTCCATAGCACCACCTATTTATTAGAAACATTCAAAAGTTTACCACACTCTCCAATAGCATATGGATGTCCATTTGGACAGTTATACCAAGTACCTTGAAAGTTTATAGCTGTCGCGATAGATTGCTTTTCTTCTAATGTTAATGGAGTTCTTATCGAATCATTTAGTTTCAACAATTGAGTTTTAAATGTATCTAGTTTAGTTACACATTTTGTTAGAAATGAACTAGGTGATCGACCAAGAAAGTGATCAAATCGACTTTCCAAATCTTTCGCTAAAGGTATTCTCAAATGATTTTCTTGTATAGATTCCAAATATTCTCCTTCAATGTCAAGACGATGGAATTCAATTTCCGCACCAGATGTTGATAACATTGCACCAGTTTCTTGAGTTTTTCCTAGATAATTATCAAAGTCTGTCATGATCTTTTCCATATCTTTGTCATAATCTGATTTTAATCTTTGAAAATTATCCAAGGAGTTTGATTTCATGCGGTTATATAAAATCAAATTGAATTTGGTGATGAAGACTTTACAATCAATTAGCATTGAAAACAAGCTTCTTTCTAGGAAAAGATGAGGTTTGGGAACAGCTAAGAATGAATTCGATTCGGTTTCGTCTAAATGTGATACACAAGACTCGTAGACCTTCTTTTGAGGAGATTTTGTCGCCTTTTGGAAGCATTTAAAGACCTCTTTAATGAACTTTTCAAATGGAGATTTGTATACTGTCAAATGTTTTGATAATGTGAGTTTTTGGGACTTCTGTAGCAGTTTTGCTTCCAAGGAATCAATTCTAGACGTAAAAGAATTCATTTCCTCTGTTTTACGAATTCTTAGAGATTCAATACCCTTCATGATTGAAGTAATAAAACATTTCTCAGAGAGATTCAATGAAGCCTGGTTGCAAATTCGTCCATATCGACGTAAACCTCGGATCAAGAATCTACAATCTGGACAAACAGGAAGTTTTGAAAACTGCATTGGTAATGATACGATGGACCATTTACCATTTTGATCTTGCCTGTACCCCTGATTAATATCAAGCCAACCGTCCATCGTAGACATAGTGAATATGTGATTGCATGGCAGTACAAAAATAGGATCTTCTTCCAAATCAATATCTTGATACTCGCTAAACATGATTTTGTCTACAATTTGACTCTTGATAGAGTCGCTTGCGCAAGTCTGACAAAAGAAGGAAGAAGGACAAATTTCACCACATACAGATGGGCATTTATGGCCGCATGATAGTACTTTTGAACACCTCTTATCGCAAGGTAATCTAGTGCAAGGAGCCCCGCAGATAAGTGGGCATTGGTCTTCGTGTTCGCATTTCCAATCACAGCGCTCTTGACAAGGATAACATGGATCTGAACAGCGATGATTACAAGAGGAATGACTGCATTTCCAAACTGTGCATATTTTAGTGCAGGGTGGGCAATCTTCACCAGCATGACAAAGTTCCGAGCAATAGTGGCCACACGGTAATATCTTCTCACATATTTTTATACACGGAAGGTGGCTCGATTCCAACTGATTATTTCCCTGCTTGAGTTGATGCGCATAGCAACTACTGCACTTTTGAAGACACTTATGATGACAATTAGTGTTGATACCCCCACAAGGTATTGGGCAATTGTAATCGTCTGCACTTTGGTGACACGAAAGTACCGTAGGATGATTGCAATTTGGTAAAACTTTCGTAACCTTAACTTTGCATTTGATGGCTGATAGATCCTTCGTCATATAGCATTTGGCGTCTTGATGCTCATGACCACAAGGCAGTGTCACTATCCCAACATTAGTCTCGCATCGACCACAAGCTTCAGAACACCGTTTTTTACAGGGATGGTTGCATTCTTCATGTAGACGTGCGCATTTTTCATGACAGAAACTTGTCAAGCCTTTGTGGTCTGGATAATCAGAGTGACACTTCCAAGGACAAACATGGCCGCAGTCGGCCAGTTTTGTTTTACATGGTAGAGTACATCCACCATCAGGAAAATACATGGCAAACTCTTCTGATTTGACAATGATTTTTTCAGTATTAGGGTGATTCACACAAAATGCAGGGATTCCCGGGCCAATCTGTTTTCTTGCGTCCAAGATATTTAGAACTTGTGTCCACATTTCAGATTGAGATTCTAGTATAGAACGATTTCCTAATATTAGGAAAGAGTTATTTACCGAGTATATACATTCCAAACTGTGCCCGAGACAACAACACATTTATCCTATTCGATGTCTTTAAAAAAACCCAATTGATCCTTTCTTTCCCTTTTTGTTCCGCACCAATGAGATGATCACTATTTTGGATTCTTCACCTTGGTAATTATCAATTGTAGAAACTCTGATACACTGCCCCAACTTTTTTTTCTCCGCGATAACTTCATAATTGACTTCATCATTAAGTTCCTCCTCCTGAAATTCCACTTTCAATTGGGACGTATCTCGATCACTGATAAAGACCGTATATAAAGATTGAAGTTTCTTCCGAATTTTCAGCAATTGCCCCACATACGGAGTTAAAATAACTATATCATCAGGCTTGTAACCCTTTCGCAGCAGAAATTGCAGTAGTCCAATCACATAGTCAGCTTCAAACTCGTTACTGTGGGAATTTCCTTGAATTCCTTGACCTTTATCATCCTCCGGAGCAGTATGATCCATAAAAAAGACGTTGTCCTTTACACCTGGAACATTTTCTCTGTCTTCGACCATTATTGAGTCTGATAAGGACGGATACAGCGTTTTTCTAATTAATTCAGATATTTCAGGTCTCATTCGTCGCTGAACTTCTAAGGTTTGAAGTGGGAACTTATAGTTGGGGTTTTGCAACCGTTCAAAAAGAGATAGATCCAATTGATACTTTTTACCGGTATTAGATTCAGCGCTTAGAGAATGAAGTGCCAAATGTGGTCGAAGTTGGAAATGATCACCAATCATAATAAGTTGTTGAACGGTTGGTTGTAAACTAGCAAGAATATGACTCTCTAAAACCTAATATTTAAACAACTTTCAGTTTACCTCACCCGCTTCTTCGCATATAACAATTCGATAATTCAAAGATTTAATTAAATTGCTGTCTACCCATTAGTTTATCATTTGTACGTACATTTTGCAGCACCCGTAGTAGTAACGCCAATAATTTCCTTGTTTCTTAATATGTCTGCCAGTCCAGAATCTCGAAGAGTTTGAAGTTTCTTTTGACACTTATCAATTTTCGTACTCAAATAATTGATTTGTTGGAGACGAGAATCGAATATTGTCTCTTTCCAGTATGCTAAAAGTCGTTGCCGTTCTGGAATAATCATTAACCAAACATCCGGAAGCTCCATTAGCTCTTCAATATCTTTTACAACAATTTTTTTCGGTTTTGGCTTGTTCACGGTGGGTGGTTTAGCAGAAGATGACCCTTTACTTAAATTACCATCAACTGATAAAAGCGAGAACCTGTTTATTCCCTTTCTTGTGATTTTATCACTGTCCGGCTGATCTTCTAATTCTTCGTGCTGAGTTAATGCAAGATCTTCGCCATTTTTCCAATAATCAATAATATCAAAGTCCTTTTTGCCTTTCTTAGTCCATGTTCTCTGTTCCTCTTCAATATATTCTAACATAACCAAAAAGGACATATATTGGTCCGGTTGAAAAATTGTTAGATGTTCTGATATATCCTTCCAATTTGGCTCCCATTTGAAAATATTATTATTTAATTTATGAAGTTTATCTCTAAGTTCATCCATTTCTCGGAAGCATTCCCATTCTCCTCTAACTTTAGAGTGATGAGCAAACAAATACCTCTTTTGTCCACGACTTTTTTCGAACCTTTCCAGATTAAATGCAGACAATTCTTGGAGCTCTTCTACTTTACTATTTCCACCTAAGCGAGCGATGCTGTCAATTCCCAGTTTTAAAAGATGCAGTAAGAATTGATCCAGTGCATGATTAGTAAAACAAATCAATAAAATAGGAGCATTTGGAGTGATAAATGAACGATTCTGTAAAATGGTGCGAACAAGCTGAACCCCGATGAACGATTTACCAGTACCAGGTGGTCCTTGAATACAAGATATGTCACTTATTAAAGCATTAATAAACGCTGCAGCTTGGCTTTTATCGAAAGCGTTATGTTTCGAAAGAAATTCAAGACAGCTTTTACGCTCAGTCGCATTATTAGGATCAAAAGCATAATTCGGAATGCCTGGCCAGAGGTTATTGAGATTAATCATATAATTCGGGACCATAGCATACAAAGGTGGATCAGTAACCTTATCACTCTGTTCATTTTGCCGCCTAGAAGGATAACATAAATACTTTGCAAATGGCAATGTGGCCGGATTCATCTAAGAATTAGTCAAGAGGGCGTACATTTTGTAGAGTAGCCAAAATTGGTCTGTAACTTTCAAACATAATGTTATTGTTTTCAATCAATACATGGCCTTTACAATTCAAGAGACATTTGAAAACTTCTCCGTCTAAATATTTCACAGGAAATACAACTGAAATTTCAGGGCGATCTCTGACAAGTTTCTTCTCATCCCGGTCAGTTACACATCCAAAAATGACTTTCAGAGGAGTATTACCCATATCTGGATGTTTGATGACTAAACCTACCATTGCACCATTTGCTAAATTGCCTCCGCTTTCCCAATATTGTTTAATCTTTGGTTTTGTTGGTAAATTAGGTGGATGGTCAAATTTCAGTACGATAGAAATACCATTATGTCTTGAAATTTGAAGAGATTCAAATATCACTCCTTCATGCACACATATATCGACTGAACCGACTTTCTGCGCCGATAATTTTCCAGTAGGGGTAGCTTGAAGTCTTCCATTGTAGTACTTTTTAGTAAATTGGCTTGGGTTGGCCAAAAACTTAAAGTAGCTGGTAATGTTGTCTCTGATTGGGCCGACCAAATCCTCTCTAAGTAGCCTGAAATGAGTGTCCAACAACCTTTCGGGCCCTAACACGATTTAAAAATTGAATAATTACCTTCAGGGAGCCAATGTGCTTTCTCCACATCCATATGATTACCTGGTAGATTAGGCTGTAGCTCTGAGAGAAGTTCACCCATAGTTGGAAGAATAGAAATAGCTCCAATATGCTCAAAATCATTATCATGACAGCGGTTGTTCTCGTTTCCAGGTACAATGAGTACATCGGAGTGTTTCCAAGGATTTTTAACACTATTCAATAGTTTGTTGGTAGTTTTCAACTGTAGTTCATACTTAGAAAAGACATCTGCCAAATCAAGCTTCTTTCGACTTTCATTTCCAATCGAGGTAATTCGAGCCAATTCATTCCTCACGATTTTAAACGTGAACTTTGTATCCATTGTAGATAAGGAGTCAGCTTGAGACATTAAATTATCAGTGATTTCATTTAAAGTTTTGATCGCATCCAAAATATAAATCTCAAATGAGATCGTTTTGTGAAGTGTCATCATGAAAAACAACACTCTAATAATGGGAATCAGTAGTTGGGCAAAAGCAAATGGAACTAGCGACATTTGCTTATGTGTTAGTTTGTATTGAACATCAAGATGTGCTAAAGCTAAGGTCAGAAATTGGATTAAACATCAAGAAAAAAAAATTAAGAATATTTACTGAGTGATATCACTTACATATATGTTTCGAACAGGATACTTTCTTCAAGCATTCTATATATTGACTTAGAAAATTTGAAAATCCGTTCTTCACATAGTGATAGACTATGGATGTGTTTTCGGACAAAATGGAATTTCCAATTTTTCTGTTTGCCAACAGAACACAAAACGGCAGTGCACATGTATAAAAATTTAAACACGAAGAATTATTTTCCACAGAATAGCCTTGGGATGCCAACTGGGTAATAATGACCCGGGATGCATGAGCATCATTTGTACTCCCCAATGCAAGCAATATTTCATCTCCTGATTGTCCCAAATTAGACAAACAAGATGATAAAAATAAACTTGCTTGACTTTCACCCATCGTGATTGTATTATTTTTTGAATGTAAAAGTATTTTCCAATAGTTTGATTCCACTTTTGGGATGAAGAATATATCACCACCATGATCTGAGAATGCACTACTGGCTAATAACCCGCTGTTTTCTGATTTGTGGTCTTCAAAGGTTGGTAGTCGCGTTTCATCAGTAGCTTTTTCAGCAATTGATCTTACATGAGAATACTTGCATGAATCACCATATCCACAATTACTCGTTTTGGCAAAAGTTTTACAAATAGCACTACTCCTGGTCGCGACGTTAGGATCGCCTTTGGAATTGGAGTTTTCAGATCTCTTGCGGATCACTTCTCTTTTATTGTGATCTCGCTTTGAGTTCTGAGTCACATTGGACTCCTTCAAGATTTTCGTTTCTAATTCAGCTTTCTTAGCATTCTTTTCGCCGCTTTTCTTTGTAATATCGGAAGAACTAGATTCTTTTGTATTTGAAGAGAAAGCACTGGACAATTCATGACTACGATTGCACCGATTGCCCATCTTACAACCCTTCGCCGACAGAAAGAACGAACAAGTTGGATTCTTTGACATTTTAAAGAGAAGAAAAGTGGACGAGAAAATGCATGATAAATTTTTCGGTTGGCATGACATTTGACTGGGAAACGGTGATTGACTTCAGCTATAGCAAAAGAACGTCAGAACAGAATAGTAAATGAATATTAACTATGCGTGTGTTTATTCGCTTACGTTAATCATGGACAGCGTATTGAGTGGTAAATCATGTTTATTTAAGTAATGTAAAAGCAATCTTAAATTCGTCCCAGTTTCAAATTGGAGTAAGTCAATGAATTGGACAGTTGTTGTGGTATGCTGCGACAATCAGGATTACTTGATCCACCATCCAACCAACCCATGTCTCCTTTTCCCCAAATACTAAACACCATTGTCATGCCGCGCTCGAAAGCCTTTGACATCTCAGCAATACGGCCAGTAGTAGCATATTGTGGGGTGTTTTGTGCAACGCAATAGCCCTCAGTAAGATCAGGCAATGAGTAGGTATTCCCGTTTTGGGTGAATGTTTGTACGATCTTCGTGATATCTCCATTATCAGAATTATCTTGACATTAGAAAATCTTAGATATACTTACTGTTGGTGTAGAAAGCAGTTTCGACTGTGAATGGTTTCAATGTATTGATCTTCTTTGATGGTCCTAACAAACCACTTGCACGAGTATTCAACGCACACCCTAGTTCATTAGCAAAGATAAAATACCCCAGTGATCACAGTTTCCTACAGCTCCTTGACAAGAATGGGTAGTCATTTGGTTTACCGCAATGTTGGCCTCCAAGACATCATATTCATTACAAGTCCCTTGAGCATCACAATAGCCAGTTCCAATACGTCCACCCAGATTCATCTCGCTAAAGTATAATGCAGCATTGTATCCACATTGCATTTGCGAAACATCAACATCAAATGTTAATTTTCGATTCTTCACATTAAATGGCTCATATTTGTTTTGGTTTGGACTCACCAAGTACAACCTAGCCCCGTTTGGTTCCGTGCGAGGATCCTTCATAACCATTCGTATTCCACCTTTGGTTTCAGTCACACCAACATTTTTAGGATCATTTCCGAAATCGGTATCCAAAACTGCTGCAGTTTTGACCCAAGTACATGGCTGGGTAGTAGAAGAGCAATCATACAAAGGCAAAGACACTAACCCATTCTTTGCATAATTGGTAGGTGGATCAGAAACAGACGTAGGAACAACGGATGTGGTTGTGGTGACAACTACGACAGGACTGGCGGTAGATATAACTGGGACAGTAGTAGCAGGTTTATCTGCTGGAAGACATTGAGAGTACCATTGGTTTTGGATTTTACATTCATAATCAGGTACACAACAGAGTGGAGCTGGAAATCCACTTCCACCACATTGACCCCAGGCAGCAATACAGTTTGACATTTACTTTAGTATAATTTAACGCCTGGTTCAATCTATCTCCTATTTATACATTCTGAGTGCCCTGTATCACCACGTTGAACTGTGGGACGAAATCACACGGACAGACAAAGAGTATTGGTATTTGTTCACTTACCCAACTCTGAATAACTGTGAGCTATCTTAAAGTTTAAATGCATCTCGAACGCTTCATTAGAGTAAAAAAATACCATCCAGGCAATCATCTATGTGTAAGATACCAACTACATTATGAAATGAATGTCCAATTCGGTTGGCTTTTTGGAAAACCGCTTGATATTCAAACCATGTGATGCTCATCTACACTCGAATTGGCCAATGTCTTCTCTAAGATCAATCGCCTGATGAATCACATGAGGCTGTACGACGCCAAGTTGATTGAACAATGACACTCTTATCACACGATCGACCATTTTTCACCTTGATGCGATCACCTGATAGACTTTAAATTTGCTAGGGAACTGATGAACAATGAACAGAGGGACGGGTACTGATAATCAAACTTTTAAAGAGTAACTCAATCAGTGTTCAAAACAAAAGTGCTAAAAAAACATAGAATGTCAACCGTAGGTTATATTTTAACTTAATTCCATCATATCAACATCGTCTTGTCTTAACAAACCAATAATGTGACTATGAAACGTATCCAACTTTGATTCAGTCACCAACCCTTGCAAGCGATCTTGCTCGCCCTTGAAAACCGTACCTAAAGCCTTGATCTGCGATTCCGTCAAGGGCTCATACAATTGTGAGAATGTAGGTGGCAATGAAAGTTGAATAGAAGATGGAGTAGGAATGACGTGATCCTCGTTCAAATCATCTATTGAAAAATCAATTAAAAAAGCAAGATATTACGAATTTGACTGATGAAATGAAAGATATTGGTGGTACGGATAACAGTATTAATTTCATCATCACCCAACAAACTTAATTGTTCATGTAACGATACCCAACTAGAAAAATCAAAATGAAAAAACCATACTCATCATGCAGCCAAGCAGCTCTCCAAATCCGATTCAAATAAAACTCTTCTTCAATAGCAGTCATATCACCATCAGGCAAATACTTTGAAAACTCAATCCATAGTTCCCAAGCATCAAAGTATGGGTTATCTTGCATATCCATTCCCAGAATCAATTCCAAGCACACTTTTGATGGAATCTTGACCCCTTTTACCAACTCCTTCACATAATACTGGATAAATAGATACATAACATCCTTTCGCTTAAGATTGGGGTAAAATGCGGTCATGAGTTTACGAACAGTTGTATCAAGTGATTGAGAGGTCAAGTGATTTTCTTGCATATAATCATTAAACAGCGATTTGAGATGTTTTTGGATCAAAAGAAAACGTTGAGCAATATCAAAACTAGATACTACACAATCAAAACGACAAGAATATACCAGTGGTCAGATAGGCTTCTGAATCATAATCAGGTGTAGCTTGCATATAGGCTAACTTTGATAACGATACAATCAACTTGGAAAAATTAAAAACAAATGAACAAGAATACCTGTTGGTTATCAATCCCGCGATTCTTTTCCGCCAATTCCCACAATCCTTTCGAAGCATTCCCATACCGTTTCATCTTCAAATCCTGCACCCACATCAAATATGCCAACTCTGGTTGGTCCAAAAACTCATCAAGATATGCTGATGCTGGCCCACATTGATCCATTAGATGCCCATACTGCTGTTTGTCGAAATACGTCTGGAACAATAAGGTCGCAAATCCATTCCCGAATTTCTTTATATATCGGTCAATATAAATTTGTGGATTCTTGGATGTTAAACTTAAATTCACCAAAATTGTTAATTCCTGAAATTGCTCGGCTAATTCAAATGCGGCTGATACAACTCCATTATCAACTATAAAGCAATTAATATATATACAAAAAACCAAACCTAGACTTTTGACAATATGATTTTCCAACAACACCTTGTATCGTTCACTCAATTTCCCAATGTCAGTCTGATTCTGATTGATCCTACCACATTAACAATAAAATCATACTTTTGATAGTATCCCATTCGGTCGTGGAAGCTCTGTACCAAATGTTTACCAAGATCAATCAACAACCCAACACTATCCTCACCCATATCAATATCATCGCTAGCGTTCACTAATCCTACCACTTGGGCCAAAATTTCAAATTGCGTTTGTAGAATATCAAGCAAATCAGTATGTGCTGTAAATGGCTCAACTAACCAGTGTCGTGTATCAATATGATACTTGGCCCCTTCAACAACTCGGAACTGAATCGCAGCCTCAAACACAATCTAACAATGAAAATGAAATAAAAATACAGTAAATAACCGAGAACTTTCAATCACAAGCTGGGAATCCGATAACGTCACTCCACGCGACTTTAAAGGCAACACATATCCATGTACCTTCATCAACAATTTCGGGATGTCATTCACCTAATTATCAAAACCAACTCATAAATACAGATTCATATACAAAATCACGGATATCATGATTACGTGTGCATTCTGCTGCAACCGTGGTCAATAAATCATTCCCAGAATCCATTCCCAAAACGGTATTATGATGTTTCCACAATGCTGAAATCACTGCAATCTTTTCTGCATCAAAAAAGAGTCGGTAAAGTGTAGATTCAGAAATCTGCCATCAATATCAACTTCATTACCTGATCAATGAGCTTGTTGTCATTCAAGATATACACAAGCTCGCGTAAGCGGAATGCGCGTTCAGATAAAGATGCAGATCCGTCCAACGAATGTTGTAAGTTCGGATTGGTAGCTTCCAAAATTGACTTCGACAAATGTATACATGGTGTATTTAAATCGCCTTGGAAATTTGACAGATTGAATTGAATCGGATTGTTAAACTAGAATAAATATTTGTATGTAAATACTGTATTGTTGAGAGCGGTACCAAAGAAAACATATTGCTCCAGATTTGTGGATAAGGTTTCCTGTTGTTTCTACATATTAATGGATATTAGATACAGTTTGGAACGTATGAGTTGGATCTGCATATTGTGATACACTTAATTTGGTAGAATCAAATTCAACTTCTAAAACACCCACACTTGCACAGCATATAGTGGCTTTGCTTTTAGAGTCTTGAAGAACTCCAAATCGGTACTTGTCAACTCCAAACCCAATCACATCTTTAGTTTTGAACGGGATTAGTTCTTCGAATTGGCGATCTAATTGTTGGTATGATATGTTTACCTTTTGATATACTGGTAATCATGACGAGATCATTGAAAGCAATATAGATGAATGGTCCACCGTTACATAATGCAATACATGGTACCTAATATCATCAAACCAATAGTACATACCTAGGTACATCAATAAACTAAAAATGTACATTGGAATCATCATTATACTGATGAACAATCGGTTTGCAAAAATCAATGATAAGCCCATCAGAAACCTCTTTGCAAACCAACAAAAAGTATTCGGATTTTCTCAGCTCACTCTTTACCAATAAAACCACGAAATCATCTCTAATAATCAATCGCACAAAGCATACTTTGAATAGTCGAGATCAAGGACTTTGCAATTGAACCCAAAGTGGTTGTAGAATAAAGTTGACAAATCTATTTCTGAATCCAACTATGTTTAGCATGTATCTTAGCTTTACAGTCTCTGGGTTGTTAAATAGTGACCATTTTTGTAATGTTTTGCTGGTTAGAATATAGACATATCTAAAAGAAAACAGTTAGCAGTAAAGTGGTTGGAAACCTAACAAAATAAGTTAACGATTCGAGAAAAAACCTTGAAATACGACTTTGATCGTTTGAACCAGGTACGGCAGCAATTAAGAAATCATTCTGAGATTTCAAAACAGAATTTGAATTTGATAAGAGTGACAACCAATTCTTAGGTCTTAAGATATAGCTGAAAGTCAATTCGGTAGAATTTGTGACAAGAGATTCTGATTTGATACGTATTAGTTCACCAGATACTAAACCAATGATAACTCCATAGTTCTATAGTTTAGTAAAGTGTGAGATAAGTTTAGCGTTTTGTGGGACTTATTGCTATTGTAAATTTAAGTGTAGTAAATATGGATAGAGGATGTCGAGTGAAGTAGAACAATATAAGTACCTCACAGTGTATCAGGAAAGAGGGAGGAGAGGAAAATGGAATGGCTAATTCGACAAAGGTGTCCGGATCGAGGATATTATGCCAAAATCGACATGAACCTATGGAATTAACAGCCAAGAATGCTGTATATAGTCTAAGGTGAATGAAAGTGGCGAGTATCGGAACAGTAGAAGGCAACGGAAAGATTGATAGAGGGAGGGAGTTGGGTTTGGAGTAATTCCAAACGGCAGCATGATTGGATGAGTTGATAGTGATCAATCCAGAGAGTTGGTTGAGAATTGCCTGTGAATGGGCCAGATTTTGACCTGGATAATTAGAATAATAGATACCTAGAGTGAGTTAGGATTATAAATACCTAGGATCAGTTAGGATTCAGAATAAATACCTAAATGAGTTAGGATTAGAACAAGAATATACTTGAGAGAGGCGATGGCAGTGGAGACAAGACCGAAACTACCAGTGACTTTGAATGCAAGAATATCGGATTATTACTACTAGTAGCATTAGTACTAGTAATGGCAGTATTAGGAGTGATAGTAGCTGGAGTGGGTGCAGCTCTCCTTCCTTTGGTCTTGCTCTTTGGTGTAAACATGAAAAAATTAAATCTAGACTATCTGCTACTGACTACTTACTTATTTATTACTACTAATACTTGCTATTAATTATTGCTACTAGGACTAGTAACTGCTCGTATGGACCACTGGACTTGAATGTCGTGGCCTTTCTTTCTTTTTCTATGGAAAACAACCCACAGGATCTGAATAAAAGATTCAAACTATGCGCTAAATGCAACCTCAGAATCGACGGGCAATTCGTTAGAGCTGTTAAAGCTCACTATCACCTGGAATGCTTTCGTTGTCTAGTATTCTCTCTTCCCCCACTAACAAAAGGATTGTAATCAAATTGTCGCCGATAAGTTCTTCCCCGTCACTACTGACGGTGTCACTTCCATATACTGTGAAATTGATTACTTCAAACGTTTGGAACTCATTTGCGCTAGATGCAACCAGGCTCTCAGAGGACCTTACATTCGTGTCAATACCCAGAAATATCATATGGAACACTTTTCGTATCTAATACCTCTCTCACTCTTAGCTGCTCCGTTTGCGGTGTCGTCTTTAAACAACATGACTCGTATTACGAAAAGGATGGTCAAGTTTATTGTGGTCAGCATTACTCTATTCTATATGCTTCCAAATGTGGGGGTTGTCATACTGCCGTCTTAAAGAACTTTGTCGAAACTACGAAAGGTATATTCTTCCATTGCTTCAACACACTTGATTGATTATTTTCTATACTTTATATCATTTACTTGGACTTTTCTATATTGGATAATTTAGCGATATTACACTCAGAACTTGGTCTTCAAGTTGCTTAATTTAACATCCTTTTTATTGACGTACTAATACAAATATAGGTATCAACTTCTAACTAATATCAGGTACAAAAACCGATGGATTAATTCACATAGGCACTGGCACAGGTAATGCTTTCACAGCCTAAAATTAGGAAATGGTGAAGCTACTCAGTGGCACCCATGCTGTTATATGATTTATAAAGTACATCAAGTAAACTAAACCTAGTTATGGAATATAAGATTATCCACAGAAAACTTTAGACAAATAGAAGACACCGTTCCAAAAGATCCGGATGGTTTACAAATAGTTTTAATATCTAGTCGAAGTAGAAAAACAAAGAGTGATGGTGGAGAAAGTAGAAAAGATACTACAAATATTATCTACATTTGAAGAATCAGCAGCAGAATCTATCTCAGAAATGTTGATACATTTCACGAACGATGGATATATGAACGGTGCCATTCACGCTCACAGGCTTATTTCACACATCGACGTTCTCTTTTCATCCCTCCAGGACATTGACGATAAACTCAATTCATTTTCTGATCCACAACACCTATCTTCATCTAAAGAACCTAAACAATTGGTGAAAAAAATCGTATCCTTGTTTTCTTTACTTTCTTCTAAACAAGAATCAACCGAGAAACCTTCAGCAACTAAGGATATGATTCAGCTCGTCACTTCTTTAGCACACGTTTTGAAAATTGTTATTCGAAAGGCGTTGGCCGCATCACTGCGCCTTGTAACAACACTTTCATTAACCGTAGGAACAAATACATGGGCAAGCGAATGCCGTTACATATTTCCTGGAACAACTCCAATCTATTCGAAGCGAAGGTGCCGAAACACTCTCAACCCATCTCAGTTTCTCTGCCAGGAATGATTCATGTACATTATGTAAATCCGTAATTGAAGAAGAATGCTTTCAATTCGGTGATTACAAATGGCATCGATCCTGCTTGAAGTGTTCCAATTGCCAAGTCGCACTCTTGGATTTGGACATGACCTTTGTGGATCCCAATACCTTGTCACTTTATTGTCCTTCACATCGAACACCGTTATCTGTGACCGGAATTAAGAAACTAGGGGAACTGAAACAGTAATGATTTATGACATTCACTCTAGATATCTGACGTTCCTATGTAGCGCTCTCAATAGGCTTTTTGTGATTCTACAAATTGATGAATCGCAGTTATTAGCGCCGATTCAGGACCCCAATCCTCGAGAATCAGTCGCGCCCATTCCAGATCCGTTCCAGAAGGGTGATGCTGAAGAATTGTTTTTCGATAATGAGGAAACGGAGCATGTTCCACCTGTCCTTAAAAACCTACGTCATGAGCAAACGGTGTGGAAAGTGGAGCAGGATGGGCACGATGGTAAAAGTATGTACCTGAGTGATGCTACCGCGCTCAATTTGTTTGCCATTCGCCAAAATGCGGCAGCCTCTTTGTCAAAGTACCTAGGTTCCTATTTCACGGTTGATAAACTGCTGCGAATTGTTGATGGAAAGAAATCCAGTATATGGAGTAAAATGTTTAAAAAGAGTGAAAAGAAGAAAATACGTAATTTCAACTTCGTTTATTCTAGATCGAACATTTGGAACACCGTTGGATATACTTGTGGAACAATACGGAACGGATTCTGTTTTCGGGTTTGGACCCGGAACACTTCGTATTCCATATCTAATGCAAGAATGTATTTCGCAACTCAAGCGCCAAGGTAACGTTCAAAACTAACCGATAGACCTTACAATCGAGGGTATATTTAGAAAAAACGGGAATATCCGCCGTTTGAAAGATTTATGTGAACAAATCGATATGGATCCCTTACATATTGATCTTCGCCAAGAAAATGCAATTCAGATAGCAGCACTAATGAAAAAGTTTTTACGTGATTTACCTGAACCATTACTCACCACACAACTATATGATGTATTCCTGTGTATACCAAGTAACCATATTCACTAACCGTCACAGAAGTAGATGTGCAGGATCGCGAAACAGTACTTCACCTTATCCTATGTCTCCTACCCAAACCCAATATCGATCTACTCTGTGTCCTGGTGCGCTTCTTTGCCGAAGTTGCTTCTTACTCTGGTGACCCTGCTGACCCATCTGGCGGCAACAAAATGCATCTTGAAAACTTAGCAACGGTCATAGCCCCCAATATCCTATACAACAAGAACAGCA
Source organism: Globomyces pollinis-pini (assembly GCA_025399215.1). NCBI lineage: Eukaryota > Fungi > Chytridiomycota > Chytridiomycetes > Rhizophydiales > Globomycetaceae > Globomyces > Globomyces pollinis-pini. Next base: position 16,601 of record MU621120.1, on the reverse strand, counting down.
CTGCCGATCAATCCGGAGCTGTCATTGAAATTGTCAAGATGATACTTAAACTACAGAGTAAATTATTCAAGGTATATTTTTCTTTATTTATAGTTTAGATTCCGGAGTTAAGTGATGGCATTGAGTCGACTGATTTGGGGGCTAAACGTGATGGTAAACATGAATAATTACAGTTTTTTTGATTAATAAATGTGTAAACAATCTCATTCTTTAATTTCTATTTGTTTACAAACACCCCACTTACTAAGGAAAGTTTTTTTATTTATAAAATGCATATAATCAGGTTAAAAACAATCATGAATTTAAAACATGATCTCGGAAAGTATATCCATCATAGGTTTGTAGGCATATGCAGTATGATTGACATTTAGCAACCCATAAGTATTTTCCACCCTTAATCTACGTTCACGTTCCACTCCTGCTAATTCCCAAACACACCAGTGAAAGTGTTTCTCTTTAATATATCGAATCAAAAACTGCCAATGTTGATGGTGGATCCCATCATTGTCATGCTGTGTTCCAAATTCACCCAATAAAAATGGATAGGTTTCAGCAACGTAACCGTAATTCTGTTCTGCTACTTGGCGATATGATTCATAATCTACTGGTGAATTCCAATCAAATAGCTATTGTTAGTCGAATATATTACATAATGCCAATGATAATCGTGTGAGGAGTAGACGAGTCTATTTGGGATTTGTAAATTGATGGGGGATTTGGACACACTACGTAAACTTTGTGGTAATCCTTTAATTTTATCCCCTTTTAGTGCTGCCCAAACATGTTTTGGTTGAACTACAAAAATGCCTTGGATAATTATCAGTAGGTTCGGGTTGACTTTGTGAATGGCATTGCCAAACCTGGTGGCTGCTAAAGCCCAATCTAAATGATAAATGGTATATAAAGAGTTTACCATCACGGCCTTTGGTTTGACCCCAATTTGGGTAAAAGATATTGACGAAATCCGGAATTTTCCGTCCCATCCATTGAACAGCTTTCACTCGTGGTCGTATCTCATTCCGGACATCCACTGCTACCACATAAGGATCGTGTAAATGTCTTGCTACCATTTTAATCAATTGTTGTTCAACACTAAAGACTGACCATCTTGAATTAAACCAACCACCATTATCATCTAATTGACTACAACACCAACCAGCATCCAACATATGGTAATCTAAAATTACCATGATCTTACGTGATGTGATTTCTTTGATGATATGATCATGAATTTCCAATGCTGTCATACCCCATAATTTTCGATTATGCTTCAAGAAATCAATTGAAACCTTTGGATTCTTTCGAACCAATTCCGCCGAAAATTGAAATCGAACGCAGTTGAATCCACCACTAAAAATGAGTACTAAAAATAAGGTTTTTACGAATCAATCAAATCAACAATTTTTGGTATGGGTTGAAATTCGATTCCATATGTTAAATAATCTTCAGTATGAGCTCCACTCCATGATACGCAATGTAGGTGTATTGGTTGATTTTGATGATCTAGTATTTGATTTCCTTTGGTATGTAATGGTGGTAATGCGATTTTACTACACTCATAACCTTGTAGTAAAATCAATACACTCTTTAACTTGATTCTCATTTTTTTGTTTTATGAGGTTTGATTTGAATATGATAGTAAAAGGTTGAATGGTGGCTCAAAGATCTGTGAACAGTCTGTTGAAAACTGACATGGTCAATTGGTGGTATCAAAGACAATCGATCGTTCAGACACTATCCATTGGATTTGTTTACGGATCATATTATTGGTACTGTAATTGTTGTAACTAACAGTGGTATTGGTTGAAACGTTCGGTTTCGTAGATCACGTCATTATTCAATCATTTCCTTGATATCCAATTTCATTATATTATCACATTTGTATTGATTCTTTCCTATCTCAGTTGAGTAAGAAATGTTATGGTTTTGATAAAATTAGTTAAGATGTCGCTCAAATACAGAGGGACATTTCTAACGCACTTTTTATTAAGTTTCAATTAATTAAAAGAGAAATTCACGGTCTGAAATCAACTTCGAAAGGAGGATTTTGAGAAACTTGACGCGCTCCAAGTTAACATTTTAGCCAAAAACAAACGTATTTCAAATGAACTTGCAATTTATCTTATCGTTAATCACATGCTGGTTAGTAGTAGTGGATGCAAAATTACTTGGATTACATTTTGATGTTGAAGTTCATGCTTTAAATGATTGGCCACTAGATGCGACCAACCCACAAAGTCAACGATCTAAAGATACTGTACAGTACCTTGCAAACTCTCTTATAAGTTTCTATATGAATGTGATATATTTACTTAAAGATACAAAGTTGGAAGTCATTCCAGCCATTCCATTTGGATATTCATTAATTAATGTCAATAGAGGTGGTACCATTAAACTATTCTCTTCTTGGATACAGGATATGACAAAAACGGTGCTGCTAATGGCTTATCGATCAGATGGAAATGATATTTTGTCCATTTCGCGCTCTATTGTAAATTATGCTGCGCAAACTGCCAAAAAGGTGGTCTTAGCAGTAGAAACTATGCAAGTCTTACCATCTTTCATTACATTTCATAGAAAATGGAATAGTTATATGCAAGCTCAGTTGGTAATCAACCTTATTTAATTAAAATGTTAGACAATAGTAGATAATTCATTGAAAACTAATGCTGGATATCAAGGGCAAGCCATTCATTTCTACAGCAGTTTCCGGTTACGGGGTCCTGAAAACTTCAACATGACATATGGCAAAACAAGAGCATTATATGTTTGGGACCCAGATGCATGGGTGATAACTACTGAACGAAGACAATTGCTCAGCTTTGCTGTTCAAATGAAATTCAATACTTTTTATCTACATGTCGGAAATTGGATAAATGCACAACGAATTTGGCCTACTTTAAATCAAACAATCTGGGAGTGCGACGCAAGAAAAATTGATGTTTATTTAATGTATGGGAATCATTCTTGGGCATTAGAACCTGCTGAAGGGATGCGTCAAGTATCCAACACTGTACTATTTGTACAACGATATAAATTTAATCGGTAGTAAGGTTTCAATTATTATTTGCTTGGATACTATAAACTGTACGTCACAGATGTTTAATAAATGTTTTTATCACAAATAACATACTATTGATATTTACAGACTGTCAATTGTTAAAAACACCATTGTTTACTAAATAAAACCTAAAATACTTTATTTGATATTACCAACAGATCCCATAATTTGGTAAACAACCTTTGCCACAATAGTCAATGGTCGTTCCACAATAACCATACTAATCTGTCAAAATTCCAAAGAATAATACCTGACTACAACATTCGGTCGACGAACAACGAAACTTTGAACCACAAGATCCAGATACCCCATCAGTAGGAAGACCTGCTTGTTATCTCTATTTTAGACATACTCAGGAAACTATTTGTGGTTGTTGTTGACACCTTCGAGCTGATAGTTGTTGTTCGTGCACTAGAGGTTATAAAAACAGGAATCGTTTTACCTAACGGGAGTAGTTGCGATCATGGTTGACGTTCTCAACCCTGGTGTTGTACTTATAACAGGCTTGGAAGATGTGGTTCCAATAGCAATAGCCAGTGTAGCTTTAATTACTGCTGTAGTACTGATTAGCTTTGGGATAGTAGCTGTGGTAGCAAATCTGGTGGTTGAAACAGACATCTTTAAAGTGGTAAGAAGTTTAGTGGTAGAAACTGCAGCCTTGGTAGTGGTAGGAAGAGTCGACTTTGTGGTGGTAAGTAGTTTTGTGGTCGGAATAACGGTCTTTGTATTGGTAAGAAGTTTAGTGGTAGGAATAACAGTCTTTGTAGTTGTGAGAAATTTAATGGTAGAAACTGCAGTCTTGGTAGGTGTAGGAAGAGTCGCCTTTGTAGTGGTAACTAGTTTAGTGGTAGGAATAACAGTCTTTGTAGTGGTAGAAATTTTAGCCATTGTAGTGGACGTTGAACTGATAGTACTGAAAGTGGTGCTTGATTGAGTCGAAGGGATTGGGGTTTTAAAAGAAGCTGTAAAGCTAAGCGGATTGTTAGTGATACTATTCAGCATGGAGGAAAGTGTGGTAGGTTTTGCAGTCGAAGTAGTACCAGTAGTTGTTGTTGTACCATACATTGCATTTAAAAAAGCAATTGTTGAGTCCATTAGCAGTAGGGGTAAATCGTGGTTTATTGTCCAGGTGCTATCCCCGTACAAGAACATAGTATCGACGCCAATCTGTTCAAGTAATGAAATGACAGTTCTAAGCCGACTCCATTGTCCATTGTTAAAGGTAATATATCGCCCAACATGAAGATACACAGTATTTATGTCCCCCATGAAGCATAGCTCCACTAATTGGTTAAATTCAGTTTGGTTTCGCCATTGTTCTGGGTCCCATACGTACATTCCTCTTTCTCGGCCAAACGCCATCGTCATCCCTTCGGGGTTTCTCTCGCGATATGGAGTGAAATGATGAATTGATGTCCCATCATATCCGTCATATCCAATCATCATTTGGTGGAGCGATGAACTAACGTTAGATTTTGTTCTGCATACACTTGACTTTGCATATAATCATTGGTTGAACCATAGAAAGAGATGAATGGAGGTAATACGTTCAAGACCTCGATTGGGATTACGACCTTCTTTTTGATCGTTGCAGCATAAAGTACTTCATCAATCGCCAGATCAAATATACTTTTTGCAACATTTCGGTATGCCATCAATGCGACTTTATCTGTGACTTGTTGGATAGTCTGTGCCAAATTTACAAAGCTTCCATTTCTGTTGAAAAAGACTGACTGATATTGAATGGCAATGGCAGCTTGAAACTGTAAACCATTCTGAGCCGTTTTATCTCGAAATATATCGTACAAGTCCATCAATTCATTACCTAGAGTTAATTCACGATTGGTTTACATAATAAGTCCAATGTTGCATTTGTAGTAGAACTGATTGGTTTACTTGCATCTTGAGGCCAATTTGGAAGTGTATGTGGTTCAATATCAAATTGAACACCAATTAGCTTACAGGATACCACTGATGCTAACATCAACATAGACAATCTGTGAAGTCTCATTTGGATTAAGTTAAAAGATAGAAGTGGAAAAGTCTTTAAATTTTGTTGAACGTGACGCGATCCAAACAACATACCATGCATCTACGTGTAAATGAATGAATCAAATGATAGTATTTCAAATATACAGAAATTTATCTTTTAACACCTTGTATTCAATTGAATCCGTCACGTAGTGAAGCTTGTTGATGCGAATTCCACCATGGTCATAAACGGTATAGAACCAGAAGTTCAATAATGTTCCAATATAAATCGACAATGCTCATATGCAAGTTTGTGGCTAAACCCTTAAATATAATATACGTATCCAAAAGGTTACTACAAAGCCCATTTGTTTACCAGTGAAGGCGAAAATTTATGTTGAACAACTATACAATTGAATCATTAATAATTAATACCAAAATCGGTGAAAAATTCAAGACTTTACGAACCAGATTTTGACCTGGATCAATCCGATAAGGAAGTCATTGTGAAAACTAATGATGGTGCATCTCTCGATCTTGAGTCAATCTCTTTTGAGCTTCCGACGAAATGCCCCCAAATCCTTTTATTATAAGTATAACTGAATCAACTACATGGAATCATCTTAGTTGTAGTAGATTGATAATTCCATCAAACTTCATTAATCTCAATCAATCTAACAATCATATCGAAGCAATACTTTCAATTTATTTCACGGGTTTTCAACAGTCACAACTAATGGTACTTGTTCATGATTAGGAGCTTGAGGAATTCCATAAAATTTGCGTTTGAAGAATTTATAAATCTCTGATATAATCAAAAACACCACCACTTGAGCCAAAAGAATAATCCACCATCCAGGAGTAAAGCTTGATTGTTCAAACACGTAGACATTCACTTGTGGAATAAATGCAGTTGGGACTGTCATTGCAATTCCAAAAGCTACAGCACCCCATAAGTAGTAATTCTGGACTTGATCCTTACGAAAAGAAGAAAGACGTAGATGACGGCAGTTGAATCCATGGACAAGTATCAGTAACGATAGAGAGTAGAATGAAAGAGCCCTAGCAGCATAGACTGGTTCGCATACACCTTCAGTAAATTCTTTACCACAGCGAGGAGGAATATTATGTATTCCAACATCATAATGGAGCGAGGCAATAAATGTACCCAATGAGAAACTTCCAAGCCAGAATCCGTAAAAGAACAGATCAGTTAATGTTTGAGCATTAATAATCGACGATCCAGCTTTACGAGGAGGATGTTGCATGATATCAGAAGCAGGAGCTTCTACTCCGAGTGCAAGGGCAACAGGTGACGACGTGATCATATTCAACCATAATATTTGGATAGCCGACATTGGGAAAACAGTATGACCTTCGCTATCACGAATAGCAAGACCAAATATAAGCACAATAACTTCAGATACATTTCCTGAAAGTAAATGCAATGCAATTTGAGTGATATTTGTAAAGATACACCGACCTTCACGAACAGCGGAAAGAATTGATCGGAAATTATCATCAGTTAAAGTTATCGCAGAAGCTTGCTTTGTTACTTCAGATCCTGTAAGCCCCATAGCAATACCAATATCTGCTTGTTTGACTGCAGGCGCGTCATTCACCCCATCACCAGTCATTGCTACATACTTTCCCCGTCGGTGTAAAGCTCCAATAAGACGGACCTTAGATTCTGGAGCACATCGAGCAAGAACACGTGGTAGTTTCTCCAACTGGTCAATTTCATTATCAGTCATTTGATCAAAATGAGATGCGATCATAACCAATCCTGATGGGTCGGTAGGTAAAAGAATACCAACTTCTCGTGCAATTGCTTCAGCTGTTTTTGGGTGATCCCCTGTAGCCATGTGAACAACAATTCCAGCTGTACGACATTCTTGAACAGAAGGAAGTGATTCTGCTCGAGGTGGATCGTAAATAGCAACGAGTCCCACAAAGTTCATATCCTTTTCAACATCTTGACGTACCATATCTTCAACATGAGGAATTTTTGTGTGTTTTGTAGCCATAGCCAATACTCTCATTCCTTTTCCAGCAAATTCTTCCATAATTTCGATGATAGATTTTGTTTTTTCTGGAGTCATAGGATGATTCTGCCCATTTTCAGAATAAGTATGGCATTGAGATATAATCATATCCAAAGCACCTTTTGAAAAGTAAATAAACTCCTCCCCATGCTTGTAAACAGTGGTCATTCGTTTCACGGATGAATCAAAAGGATACTCATGGATGAATTCGTAATCTTTTCCCAATAGATCAGCTTTCAAGAAACTCATTTTCGCAGCCAACACTTGGAGTGCAATTTCTGTTGGAGCCCCAGTAGCCTTCCATTCGTTCGTTTTCTTGTCAATGAACAAGTTTGATGTGGTACATAGTGAAGCAACCAAAAGCCCCGATTTTAATTCATCGCGTGAATCCACCATATCATTACTGATTTCAATTTCTTCTTCTCCGTTAAGTTGAAACACTTTGCCTACAGGTGCAATAGGCTCACCAGAAATTTTGTACATCATACCCCCGAAACAAGCAAATTTGGCCACCATTTTACCTTCAGTTAGTGTCCCAGTTTTGTCAGAGCAAATATTAGTAACTTGACCAACAGCTTCCATCGCAGGCAACTTACGAACCAACGCTTTTTGTTTACTCATACGACTTAATCCAAGAGCGAGGACAACAGTTATAACGGCAGGCAGTCCTTCGGGCAAAAGAGCGATGCCTACAGAAATAGCATACAAGAAAGTGTCAGTCGACCATTGAAACTTTTCGATAGCAAAAACGAAAATACCCAAAACAACGGCAGCCAAGACACAAAAAATCATTAAACGATCAAGTGTAATCATCAATGGAGTTTTTTTCTGCTTCTTTTCACCTTCAGACACCAAGGTTGCAATTTTTCCAACCTCTGTTTTAAAAGCAATACTAATGACCACTCCGGTACCACGACCTTTGACAATTTTGGAGTTCATGTATGCTAAATTCACACGGTCTCCTACAGATGGCTCTTCTTCACCACGAGTAAGTGCTCTAGTATTTTTGGGAATCGGAAGTGACTCTCCAGTTAAGAAAGCTTCATCAGTTTCCAAGTTTACAGCATCAATCAACCGTAAATCAGCAGGACATATCGCGCCAGTTTCAAGACTTAGTATATCACCAGGTACTACTTGGGATGATGGGATTTCTTGTAACATGCCATCTCGTAGGACTTTGGCAGTGGGGGAAGACATTTGACGTAACGCATCCATAGTCTTTTCAGACTTATACTCTTGCATAAATCCAATACCAGAGTTGGTTATGATAACCAATAATAAGACCCCAACTTTAATCCAATCTAGAACAACCAAAGAAACAATCAAAGCTCCAATTAAAACAGCGTTCATATAGTTAAAGATGTTATCAAATAAGACTTTCCAGATGGAAGGTCCACTATCACCTTCTAGTTTATTTTCTCCGAAACGTAGTTTGTTTGCAGTTACTTGGTCAGCGGAAAGTCCTGAGTTAGCTTTGACGTTAAAATGGTCCAAAGTTTCTTGAATAGTCCAAAAATGGGTCTTTACATCGTCGAATGAGTTATTCAACGGTGCAACCTCTACTGTTATCTCCATAGTTTAAAAATCTTGAAAATTTAAATTGAAAAGTTTTGAAACCGCGAAATGTATGAATGGGACTTGATAACAAAACGGATCGAATATTTTCATTTACTCCAGATCATGAATTTGATTGTTCAATCGCATAATAATTTGACTAATTAAACTGCTTCTTCCTAGATGCACCGTGTCTAAAAATAAAGCAGTTAAAAGCACTTGGATAATATCATTTTAACGTGTATCGATAATCTCAGCCGTCAAAGTATTGAAAGTTTGTTGCTATAAAAAGCATCTCTTTCTTGATATGTCTAATTAGAAACTTTTATAGTCTGTAAACTTTAGATGATACCGAGTCAGTTGGGTTTTGTGACCAGGAAGTCTTGAATAGATTAAACTGAATCCAAAATAGATCGGATTAAAACAAAACTGACAGCACATATTAACTTGATACCATACTAATCGCCACTAATACTGTAATCGACATAGAGTTAACTTTTTGAACGAACTCAATTCTTAGTCCGAGTTTGAAGTTCGTTCGAGTAAAAAAAACTATACTACTGACCATTAAAAACTGTCAATTATTAAAAACACCATTGTTTACTAAATAAAACCTAAAACACTTTATTTGATATTACCAACAGATCCCATAATTTGGTAAGCAACCTTTGCCACAATAGTCAATGGTCGTTCCACAATAACCATACTAATCTGTCAAAATTCCAAAGAATAATACCTGACTACAACATTCGGTCGACGAACAACGAAACTTTGAACCACAAGATCCAGATATACCGTCAGTAGGAAGACCTGATTGTTAGCTCTGTTTTAGACGTACTCAGGAAACTATTTGTGGTTGTTGTTGACGCTTTCGAGCTTGACACGCTACATGTTATAAAGAAATTTATACCTAACGCTGGTGGTGACAATAATGGTTGAAGTTCTAAATGCTGATGTTGTTGCGACGTTAGGGCCACTAGTGGTACTCAAAGAATTGGAAGATGAAACAGCTGTAGTTGCAATTGGATTGAAAGTAGCAATAGAAGTTGAAGTTTTCGTTACTGCAGTGGTGCTGATCGGTGTACTGGTGGGGATGGGTCTGACAGTGATGGTACTGCTAGCGATTAAGGTGGTAGTCTTCAGTTGTGCAACAGTAGTAACTAATGGTGTTGCAACAGTAGTAGAATTGATGGTTACTGAAGTAGTCGTACTTGTTTTTGTGCTTAGCGATATAGCAGCAATAGTTGTGGTAGTGCTTGGTCGTATGGTGGTGTTATTCGAAGCAGTAGTACTGGTAGCGGCTTTGACTGTGGTGATAGTAGTGTTAAAAGTAGTGGTGCCTGCGCGTGTGGTGCTGGAAACCACAGTGACGCTTAATGAAGTAGCATTCGCAGTAGTGACACTTCGACTTGTGGTACTAGAAGGCATAGTAGTGTTTGGCGGAGTAGTAATAGCACTTGCAAGTGTGGTACTAGAAGGAAAACTGGTTCTCAGTGAAGTGATAGTATTCATAGTAGTGGTGGCTGCGCGTGTGGTACTAGATGTCACAATGATACTTACTGAAGAAGTAGTATTCACAGTAGTGACACTTCGACTTGTGGTACTAGAAGGCACAGTGGTGCTTCGTGGAGGGGTAATTATACTTGTGAGTGTGGTTTTAGGAAGCAAACTTGTGGCTAGTGAAGTAAGAGTATTCATAGTAGCGGTACTTGCGCGTGTGGTACTAGGAGACGCAAAAGTAACTATTGACGTAGTAGCGTTCAAACTAGTGGTGCTTGCTCGTGTCGTGCTAGAGGAAATGACAGTACCTGGTAAATTAGCAGTCGTAGTGGAAATGATTATTGTTGTAGGTGTGCTGGCGATTGACGTGATAGTAGTAGGAAGTTTTGTAGTGGTAATACTGTTCAACGTGGAGGCAAGTGTGCTAGATACGACGGTTAATTTTGCAGTCGAAGTAGTGCTAGTAGTTGTTGTCGTACCATACAGTGCGTCATAGAAGGCAATTGTCGAGTCCATGAGCAGTAGGGGTAAATCGTGGTTTGTTGTCCAAGTGTTATCCCCATACAGAAACATAGTGTCAACACCAATCTGTTCAAGTAATGAAATGACGGTTCTAAGTCGATTCCATTGTCCATTATTAAATGTGATATATCGCCCAACATGAAGGTAGACTGTATTTATGTCCCCCATGAAGCATAGCTCTAGCAATTCGTTGAATTCCGTTTGGTTTCGCCATTGTTCTGGGTCCCATACGTACATTCCTCTTTCTTGGCCAAACGCCATAGTCATCCCTTCGGGGTTTCTCTCGCGATATGGAGTGAAATGATGAATTGATGTCCCATCATATCCGTCATATCCAATCATCATTTGGTGAAGAGACGAACTAACATTAGATTTTGTTCTGCATACACTTGACTTTGCATATAATCATTGGTTGAACCATAGAAAGAGATGAACGGAGGTAATACATTCAAGACTTCAATTGGGATCACGACCTTCTTTTTGATTGTCGCAGCATAGAGTACTTCATCAATCGCCAGATCAAATATACTTTTCGCAACATTTCGGTATGCCATCAATGCGACTTTATCTGTGACTTGTTGGATGGTCTCTGCGAATCTTACAAAGCTTCCATTTCTGTTGAAGAAGACTGATTGATATTGAATGGCGATGGCAGCTTGAAACTGTAAACCATTCTGAGCTGTTTTATCTCGAAATATATCGTACAGGTCCATTAATTCATTACCTATATTTAGTTCACGATTGCTTTACATAATAAGTCCAATGTTGCATTTGTAGTAGAACTGACTGGTTTACTTGCATCTTGAGGCCAATTCGGCAGTGTATGTGGTTCAATATCAAATTGAACTCCTAGTAGCTTGCATGATACCGCTGATATTGCTAGCATTAATATAGCAAATCTGGGTAATTGCATTTGGATTAAGTTAAAAGATATAAATGGAAAAGTCATTAACACTTGTTTAACGTGACGCGATCTAAACAAACAGACCATGCATGCATCAGCGTGTAAATTAATGAATTTAACAAGAATTAATTTAAATGTTAACAAATAAACATATTACTATCTTGAATTAGTGCCATCAAGATTAACTTATAATAATAAATGAAATAAGGCTGCTATGAGAAAAGTTGTATTTACAAGGCGTTAGAGCTATATAACAATAAAATATATCAAGGGCATCATGCTTCACTAAGTGGGATTTCTTCTGGTGATGTTTTAATCAGGTAATATTTCTTCACCAGTGGACATACATTCACTATAGCCAACATAACGGGAACTTCAATTAAAGGGCCAATAGAGGTTGCTAATGATTGTTGTGAATCGATACCAAATGTGGGTATTGACACTGCCATAGCCAATTCAAAGTTATTGGATGCACTGGTGAAGCTTATTGCTAACGCTACTTCATAGGTAATCCCAATGAGACGACACAGAAGCATTGTGAATAAAAAAGTAGCTGGAAAATAGATAAGAAGTGGAATAGTAACTCGTAGACAGAATCCAAATTGTGAAACAATTAGTTTTCCCTATCAGTTAACATATAGTGATCTACCTGTAAACCGAACATAACTAAAATAGTGAATGTTAAACCGATAGGTGCTAGTGGAGAAATATAGGGAATAAATTTTTCATGATACCACCTTAATGGTTTTCCAATAACGTTCACTACAACAACGCGAGTCAAAATTCCTGCAAAAAAGGGGATTCCCAAAAATAGAACAACAGATTTCGCAACTTTAATAATAAATCATCGAAAATTACTTACTTAAACCGATGTTTACAATGTAATGTGTTCCACCACCAAGTAGCCCCACAAAAAGGTACATCATTGGAGAAAATAGGATCAATTGCAAGATACTGTTACATGCAACCTATGCATTAAACTTTTTTATGCTTACCAATATCGCTGCCCATTCTGCATCCCCTCCAGCCAAATCATTCCAAATCAATACCATTGCAATACATCTATACAGTAAAAAATTAATTTGTTACATACCTTGCGATTCCAATCAAAATAACACCTTCCCTAAAATTTGGAAGGTCAAAAAGAGTTGCCCATGCCAATGCAACCATAAACAGTGGACATACAATAACATTCATGAGAGCTGAAAAAGACAGATACGGGATAGCAGTCTTATGAGACAACATCGTGCCCAAATGCTCGTATTTAACTTTACAAAACACTGGATAGAGCATCAACAGTAGACCGATGAACACTGGCAGAGATACATTGGCAAGTTTTGAAACATCCAAGGCATTCCTCAGTCCTGGAATGAAGACTCCCAACAAAGTGCCAAGCACCATTGTTAATAATATCCATAAAGTCAGGTATCGATCAAACAAAGACAATTCTGATTTCCGTTTGATATTTCCAGTTGAAGGATCGTTTTCCACAATCTCAGACAGAACGATTGGGTCATTAATAGTATTAATACTCATTCAAAACCTGTGAACTAATGAAAAATCCACAACATTTTGAATCAAATTGAAAACCTTATCCGAGTACCTCGCATGAGATTTTCGGATGCTCAACAATTCTTTACCCATTTCCCTTAAAGTAGCATCGAAAAATAAGAGGATAATTATAAAACTGCTACCATTATTTGGATCTTATCAAAGCGCGAAAGAACTCGGTACAATATCAGACAAAACACTCATCTTTTAAGTAAAAAAATATGACGATTATAGCAATAGGTTTGAAATTATAAGCAGATTCCGTAATTTGGTAAGCAACCAGTTCCACAATAGTCACTTGTAGTTCCACAATATCCATACTAATCTATCAAAATCTCAAAGAATAATACCTGACTACAGCATTGGGATGGTGGGCAACGAAATTTGGAACCACAAGATCCAGATACGCCATCAGTAGGAAGACCTGTTTGTTAGACGTCCAGTAGATTACTCAGGAAACTATTGGTGGTGGTGGTTGCTGATACTCTAGAACTGATGATTGATGTTGTGGCACTAAATAATATAAATTACAAAGGTATATACCTAACGGTCGGGTTGGGGATGATGGTTGTGGTTCTAAATGTCGAAGAGGCGATTGTTAACCTAGTAGTAGTTACTGTATTTGGTCTTGTAGCGGAAGTGGTAGTAGTGTTTGAAATAGAAGTAGCACCCAGCTGTGTATTTGAAACTGCAGTGGAAAATATAGTAGTCGTTCTGAAAATAGTAGAAGTAGTTGTGGTACTTGCTCGTGTCGTAGGGTTAGCAGTAGTACTCAGTCGGGTCATATTATTAGCAGTAGTTACTGGCACCGTAACTGTGGTACTTGGTCGTATTGTGGCAGTAGTGGTAATTGGTCGTACAGTAGTGGTAGTAGTGGTACTGGTCAGTGGCCTGCTTGTTATAAAAGTAGTGGTAGTTGTAGTTAGCTTTGTGGCAGTGCTAGTAGTTGTTGCTGTACCGTACATAGCCTTAAAAAAGGCAATTGTCGAATCCATTAACAGTAGAGGCAAATCGTGGTTCGTTGTCCAAGTGTTGTCTCCATACAAGAACATAGTGTCAACACCAATTTGTTCAAACAATGAAATAACGGTTCTAAGTCGATTCCATTGCCCGTTCTCAAAAGTAACATACCGCCCAACATGAAGGTACACTGTATTTATGTCCCCCATGAAGCATAACTCCACCAATTGATTAAATTCAGTTTGATTTAACCACTGCTGTGGGTCCCATACATATAATCCTCTTTCTTTTCCATATGCCATAGTCATCCCATTAGCATTTCTCTCGCGAAAGGGGGTATAATGATGCATTGATGTCCCATCATATCCTTCATATCCAATCATCATTTGGTGAAGAGACGAACTAACGTTAGATTTTGTTCTGCATACACTTGGGTTTGAAGGTAGTCATTCGTTGAACCATAGAAGGAGATAAACGGTGGTAATACGTTCAAGACTTCAATTGGGATCACGACCTTCTTTTTGATTGTTGCAGCATAAAGTACTTCATCAATCGCCAGATCAAATATACTTTTCGCAACATTTCGGTATGCCATCAAGGCGACTTTATCTGTGACTTGTTGGATGGTCTCTGCGAATCTTACAAAGCTCCCATTTCTGTTGAAGAAGACTGATTGATATTGAATGGCGATGGCAGCTTGGAACTGTAAACCATTCTGAGTTGTTTTATCTCGAAATATATCGTACAGGTCCATCAATTCATTACCTATATTTAGTTCACGATTGCTTTACATAATAAGTCCAATGTTGCATTTGTAGTAGAACTGACTGGTTTACTTGCATCTTGAGGCCAATTCGGCAGTGTATGTGGTTCAATATCAAATTGAACTCCAATTAACTTTCCCGTCGCCGCTGGTATTGTTAACATAAATTGAATGAGTTTGGATGGTTTCATTGCAATTAAAGCAGAATATTATAATAGAAATTTGTTTGAACTCTTTAAAAATTGACGCGACGAAGATAAACAACTATAATCTGCAATGGACTAATAAGCTTTCGAATTAATGTAAATATATTGAACAGATGGTTTATAATCCAATAAGTAGTCACTACCACTGCAATTTCAGTGATAGAAACTCATCAAAACTTAGTATAGTAGGATTCTTTCGGTAGATATGTATAAAATAATTTACATGTACTTCAACATAAATAGAAGTGATATTTTCTTTCAGATTTCTAGCAGGGCGGATGGAAGACTTAAAAGTCTGACAGTTTCTTGAAAGTCAGGTGATTCTAGATTAACAACTTTCATTAATCAATCGGAAGAAAGTATTAAAACAGATAAGATGTTCATTGAAGTAAGAAATTTGAGATTAGAAAAATAGGTACAATACTAAGACCTGACACAAATTAAAACCGTTTTTAAAAGGAGATAGTTTTGTTAATCTTCATATCTGTTGAACTATTTGCGCACAGCATCAGAGTTTTTGTTCACGTATTTTGTAGTTATGATCGGTCTACTTGGTCATTGCGTCCCTCAGGGAAATGATTATGGTGCCATCTTTCTCAAAAATTGTCATAAAGGCTGATATTCATTGGATATACTGTAATTTATATTACCAACAGATCCCAAAATTTGGTAAACAACCATTACCACAATAGTCCGTTGTTGTTCCACAATATCCATACTAAGTTGTCAACATATTAAAGAGTAATACCTGACTACAGCATTGCGATGATGGACATCGAAACTTAGAACCGCAAGATCCAGATACACTATCAGTAGGAAGGCCTTGAAAAAAAATTAGTTATTATAGTAAACATACTCAGGAAATTGTTTGTTGTTGTAGTCATTGTTGCTCTGAGGCTGTTGGCTGATGTTGGTACACTACATAATATAAGCTATAGGTAATTTACCTTTTAATGGTCGTAGGAAAGTTTGATGTAGTCCTTAAAGAAGATGTTGTGAGGTTTGGTACAATTGCAGCGGTAGTGGTAGTTCTTGGCCATGTTGAAAGAGAACTGGTAGATGTACCTGAAGTGTTAATTCTTGACGTTGTAGTAGAAAGCATGTTTGTTGTTCTGAAAGTAACTGTGGAAGTACTTAACCTTGTAGAGGATATAGTGGTAGTGTTTTGCCGAATTGGAGTTGCTGTGGATGCGGTTCTTGGTTGATTCGTAGTTGATATTATCGTTCGAATGATAGTAGAACTAAATCTAATTGTACTATTTGGAGTTGAAATAGTGGTGGTAGGAGCTGATCTGGTGCTTATTAAGGAACTAATTAAGGTGGGAGTGGTGGTAGATGGAATTATGGTGGTGGTTGCACGTACTGTACTTGTATTAGTGTTGCTGGTCATTGTCCTGGTAGTCCAAAAATTAGTGGTAGATTTAGTTGACCTTGCAGCCAAAGTAGTACTAGTAGTAGTTGTTGTTGTACCATACATTGCATTAAAGAAGGCAATTGTCGAGTCCATGAGCAGTAGGGGTAAATCGTGGTTTGTTGTCCAAGTGTTATCCCCATACAGAAACAT